>JAXQGS010000276.1:0-22913 GCA_037040325.1 Mucor sp. M7501 | reverse complement strand
CGCTTCGTTGGCGAGATACAAGCGATCTAAACGCTTGATTTTACAGTGGTAAATACATTTGAGGGCTGCTCACTGAACATTGCGCCTATTAACATCTGATTTGATGGTCTGTAGCTTATCATCTAGCGAAACAGTGCATGATTAAGTTCTTTGCCCATTAAAAAGAGCTCAGATTTACCAAAAAAAATCGTGCCCAATACCCAAAATCGATGAAAAACTGTTTCTTGTAGCAGTTATTGAATCGATTAACTGACATTGTGTTATTTGACGGATATAAGGATTTCAGCGTTACGTAGTTATTATCACGCCAAAAGTTGTTTATTCTAAGCGCGAATACAAAAAATGCTTATATTGTATATTGGGATCCTGTTGCGTCCGTAGCTTTATAATGAAGACACGTTTATTAAGGGTATATTTTCGGTATAATCAAAACTGATCAACTGGTATGAATTATGCAAATCACTGGACGTTGAGCACAGATTTCTCAGGCACAACTTGAAATCCAGAGTCTTTCAAATTGGTAATGCCATCTTTCGCTAGCTCAAACATCAAGAAATAGACAGCTCCTGATGGCCCTGCTTTCAAGAGGCCAGGTACAATGCCTTTGTATAGTCCAAGCACGCCTTCGGTGTAAACGATTTTACGCATACATCCAATCACTGTATTCTGTTGCGCATAGCTAGGAATAGTTGAAACCACATACTCCATCAAATGAGGTCCTTGCACTTGCAATCGCTTTCGAACCACGTCTAATGGAAACACGCCTGTCTTGCTAATGATTCCAGCAAGAGATCCACATATCATATCGTCTGTTCGCTTGTGGTTCTCTGAGATGATGCGTTTATCCTGGCAAATAGAGACAGCAAGTCAGCATCGTCATTCTTACGATGTTTGTTCTTTTTTGTAAATATTTACAAGCATACGATACCTTGAGAGTTTGTGTAATGGAGCATAATCCCTCATAGCTGAAGAACATGAGACCCATATAAGGCATGATTTGAGTAATGGAAGGCCATAAACCACGGTAAAATCCACGAAATCCCTCCTTTTCGAAAATATCCGATATAGCATGCGCAATGCTATTGTAAACCTAGTAGAAAGCCGAATCATTATGCCGTTTCACCAAGTCATCATCATCCAATTTGCTCTGTACCTTGTTTGTACCTTGCATTGCAAATCGCGTACGCAGTAGATCAAAGGGATATGTTGTTGCAGTGGCAAAGCTACCAGCAAGCATTCCTGAAATGAAAGGCTTGATGGAAGGTGAGATTTGGTTTTGCTAAGAGAATATAAATTAAGCAAAGTGGCCCTATAGCGTTCGAAGCATTCATGTGTATACTCACTGTCTTCAAGAAAGAATCCAAATAGTAGTAGGCGTAGAACTGCGATGCACCATAGGTGACATAAAGCCATTCTGCAGCGACATTCCCTTTGAAAAGACCCTGAAAGCCAATTAATTTTATAATTCAGTGCCTACTAGCAAATCGAAAATCCCTTACCCTGATGCCTTCTTCAGCAACGATTGTTCTAAACGCTTGAGCAATGCCTGAATACTTGACGCTGCCTCTACCATGATTGGTAAATATCCGCTTTAGTGTGTAGGGTTCCGGTTGTACTTGAAGTCGAATCTTTACTACATCCAGTGGTGAAATGGCCATTCTATCATACCATCGTCATTAACTGAAGTCTATAACATTGATGAGAATGGGTTGTTACCTGGTTGTTAGGCCAGCAAAACCGCCACATAATGCTGTTTCATTCGCATTTAGTTTTGAAGAGGTGATGTATGAAGGCATGTGTTATGTTCCTTGATCAAATGTATGAAATAGTGAATAAAAAAAAAGCCAAATACACAAAATAAAAAAGAAACGGGTAAATGAAGTGTAAAAGATGGGGTAAGGAACCACTTAAATTGCACTAATGCTCGACACTAACAATAAGCCATATTGCCATCATTTGTGATTGTGTATCATTTCTTCTTCTCCTGAAAAATGCTGCTGAAATGTCTCAAATGTCATTGTCTATAACCTACCAAATCTCGCTCAAGATCTTGCTCTCTTGTCAAGACTTTAAAGTATGTGCCTTTCAGCTAAACCCTTCACTTTTCCACGCTTGAAGCCAATCAGATGGCTACCATGATGGAAAGGTATCAATGTGACTCCCCTAGGACAGCTTCCATAGACAGAAGAGATTGCACAGGCGGACCTTGTCCCCTCTCGTTCGACCCCCCTACCTTGTTTTATTTTTTCTTTTTACTCCTTCACCTCACACAGTGTAAAAGTTCGAAACGATGGCTACTACTTTTCGCCAAGGGCTTAGTATGTTATTTGATCCTTAAGAACGACTGACCATCTAACTAAACATCTATAGACAAGGTCTATTTGCCCAACATTGTATTCAAATTAGTGAGAGCACCCAATCTTCAACCCAACCAAGTTGCTTTCCGTGTACCACCCAGCTGTAACAAGTTTGATATTCACTCTTATTTAACCAACATCTACGGCGTCAATGTCCAAGAAGTACGCACCATGAATTACGCCACTGTGCACAAGAAGGCACGAAATGGCAAAATGGAAGTTCAATCCTCAGCTTATAAGAAGGCTATTGTCACTCTTGACGAAACCTTTCACTGGCCCAAGGAACCAGAGTGGTGCAAATTGGATCAGGAACAAGGCAGACTTGGTACAAAGGCTGCTGGTCGCAAATTGAAGGGATGGCGCTTCAGAGGAACCGAAGAGGAGAGAACCAAATTAAAGAAGGTGAACGATGAATTACAAGCAAGGATGGAAGCCGAACACAAGAAGAAATAATCAAAATTTCAAATGTAAATAATATAATAAATATATAGATTTTTCTTTATTCATTCATACAATGTGGTTTTTGATTGATCCCATCAACTTGATTCATGTATTTGGTGGTTAAGGCTGTCAAATCAATATTTGATTTCGTCCCAAGCCGAGCGAGGAATGAAACTTCTGTGTGTGGCATTGGAAGAAAAGAAAACCCTAAATAACATAATTTACTCGGCCCTTCAGTTCCTGCTCGCTTTGCTGGTTCATTCAAGATGCCAAGAAGGATCATTGTTTTCAAGATATTGCAACCACAAATTGGAGTCATTGACTCCTTTTTGCCATGACAATTCAGGGATACAGCCTCAAAGCTATCGTAACAAGCACGCTATTGGCGGCAAAGAGCAACAAGTTGTTCGCAAATGCAACGTCCTCGGTGCCAGTTGCAGTGAATATACAGCAGCAAAATTTCTCGGTCGCTGCCGCTCCAAGCTCTCCTATACTTTTATGCTTGATAACGTGGCAAATTGATACTGCACACCAACGTTATGTCAATAAGAACACAATGATGACTTTTTTGCAACATCTGATAAAACAAAATACCATTTGCAATCGTCGTGAGAATGGAGTGTAACCTGCATTCTCATGGGATTTCCATTAATAAGGCTTGTTTCAGACCCTTCTTTTTTGTTCACTTCCAGGAGAGAACTTTTCGATCAAAATCTTAATTGACAAAATGATACGATATTGCGTGCTGGAAGATAATTATACAGTTGGCTTTTTTATTGGGTTAAAGCATAGACAATACTAGGATATATTCATAAGAAATTATTTACAAGAAGGTTAAAGTATATACAGGATTAATTGGAGAATAAGGTTCTAAATGAGGGAAGCTTACAATTGGAAATTGTAGCATGAGGTGATGTTAATAATGGAGGCATGAAAGCATCTCTAAATGATGGCAATGTGATTCTATTCTTCTGTTCGGAAACCTCCATAACCACATCATTATCAAAGTTGATGGATGGCTCTACAATCATAGGCTGAGGAGACACACAAGGATCGGTTGTAGCGATTGAGCCAGGAGACGATGTTAGAGATGAGCATGTAGAGGCATCAGAGGGGCGACGAGCATGAGTCAAGCTAGGGAGGTTGTCAAGCAACTGTGTCATCTTTTCCTTGTCTGTAACATCTTCTCTTGAAACATGTACATTATGGTGTCTATCAAGATGACGAACAAGCTGACCTTTTCTCCAGAAGGACTTGAAGCAACCAGAAGCAAGACAATGGTGGAGCACAGAAGATGATGAAGCACGGCGCTCACGAGCCTTGCGTTGTTGGTCTTGCATTTGAACAGGAGGAATCATATTCACATGAGGAGTGTTCACAGCCGGCGCTAAGCGTAAAATTGAGCAATGTTTTTGTTGGCGCATGTAATCTTCTTCATCTGGTAGCTTTGATGACCTTCTTCTGCGACGCACTGTGATGGTGCACGGCGAACTGTGGACTCGGATGTGTCTTTGGAGCTCATCAGATCGAGCAAATTTCTTGTCGCAATGTTCAAATGTACACACATGAGGTCTTTCTCCAGTGTGGGTTCGGACATGGCGCACTTTATGCTCCAAGCGGAAGAAGGATTTGTCACAGAAATCACATTTGTATGGTCTGTCTTCATCGTTCATCATTTTGATCGAGTAAAAAAAAAAAGGAAAAGGGGAATACTATTATCTGGGGAAGGAGGTGCTCTGTACCAAGCCTATTTATACTATTTCTCAAATTAGGCGAGAGAAAAACTGCAAAACTGGAAATAGGCGGGAAATGTTTGATTACGAGATATTTCCTTCCGTTTGTCAGGGATCAATTTCTCACAATATGATAATTCGATGCGGCAAAATCTTTTTCAGATCTTTTTCTTTGCTTGTTCTCGAGTCTCTCTGATTTCTCGCTGACCAAATGTCAAAACAGATGGCATATTACTGCGTCTCTCCTCCTACAGCACAGAAAAACTAATTGGAATGTTTCACCCAGGCACTCGCCATCGAAAGATTATTTAGTTTGGAATCTTATTTCATGCGGGATTCATAAAGTTGTGAAAAAGAAGCTTAGTGCATGTTCCTTTGTTAGTGAATTACATCTGCTGACAGCTAAATACGAGAAACATCCCCTCTTCATTTGCTGAATTCGGGAAGAAAATTTTGTTTTCGCAGAGGGAAAACTAAAACAAAAGGCGGGGAAATGCAAACTTACCATATTAGGGCTCGTAGACACTGATTGCTCTTTGTTCAATGTAGATCTTGCCAGAAAATACAGCATCTACAGAGCGCACAAACGAACTATTAAAGAACCAAATTATACTCATTATAAAAAATCAGCCAAATACCAACTGGATTATGTGTGCTTCTTGTATAACGCTCCTTTTCAGTCAAGAAGACTCTTGTTGGTTCCACTTTTAGGCTCGCTTTAAAACCTGGAAAAAAGCTTGAAATCAAATGAAATGAAATTCGTATGGAGTGATTGGTCAAGTCGATTTTTAAGGTTGCTCAAATAGATGGGTCCCTTATATTTCCTCGCATCTCTCCATTTTGTTTGAGTGACAAAGCCTGGCTGACTGAGAATCCAACTTACATAATATCCCTGATGGTTGAACAGGGACCCAATCACCCATTATGTAAGATATTCTCCTACTTCTAATTGTTACAGGTGGAAATATTCTCCCCCATGTTGCTCTTCTCTTAGAAACTTAAACCCGATCTTCCGTTGGCTTTCGCAAATATATCGCCCAGTTCACGTAATGTTACGATAATGTACTGGAAAAATATCGTATATTTTGCAATCTAATTGTTCGAAATCTTGTCCCTGTACTTTTGAGGAAAGGTGTCCGCTCAAGATGACATGATTTTCTGGGGTAATGACCTGCATATCCCTTTAAACTAATGATAACATACTCGCTATGTTGGTCTGCATCTCAAAATAGTATCCTACGGTTGGCACACAAACTAATTTAGATTGGGGTCATACCCGTCTCTTTCACATGCTGGACCCGCCAGTACATTCCAGCTTTTCACAGGGGGATAGGAATATCGCTTGCAGTGTTTATGTCATCTTACATTATGTTGATTATGGCATCATTCATTTGCAAATACCAACACCTTTTTTACCACCTAGTAACGCTCTTGTTTGAGAACTTTTATATACACACTCTGGCATAGCATCAGGCTTGTCTATGATCAAATCCAATGTTAAGAAGACTCTTTCTAAGTGGATTTAGCTAAGGTACGAGGATGTTGCATGTATAGTTTTGATCCTGGATTCCACATGCCATATCATGGTCGATTTCCTTGAAACCGGAGAGCAACATCCGCTTCTTCGAGTCTTGAACATGAGGTGTTTTAGGTCATCGTATCCACACAAATGAAGTTTCAGGAAGCTATTGCTAAATGGGAGATGTTGCTTGGAATCTGAGCATCGACATCGGCAGATACACAATATACAGACAGTACATTGAAATGAAGTTGGAGAGTAAATAGCATGTTGGTTGCTACGGCGTAGACTTGCATAGCGTTAAGGATTGTTTCCGAGATCCCCGAGTGTGCCAGCGGTAGTAGAGTCAATAGTAGACAATACCGATTTAAGCGACTTCGATTTAAGAGAATCTCGATACAAGAGACATCTTTACGTTAATAAAGTAACCTTTTATTTATGCAGCGACTACCTCTGGTTAGAACAGAAATCCACATAAACTCAAGTATATTATTACGCTTGCAGATTGATAGACAAATGACATCAAATGATGCCTTTTACTGCCCATGGATGATGAAACAATATCTGTTCTGATGAAGTTATCGAGCGACGAATCCATGTAAAGCACTTTAATGATACTCGAGTCTTCATAGTCGACACCCGTTAATCTAGATATTTCATCCACAATATCATTGCTCTCTATTCTGGAACTGATGGCCAAGGTTGCAGATTCTTTCACCTTCTCAATCAACTCGGCAGGCGTGTAATCTTGTTGAGATAGTAAAATAGCCATAACGCCCGTGACATGAGGTGCTGCCATAGATGTACCTGAGAGCGTGTGTACCGCAGTTCTATGGCTATGCCAAACAGACGTTATGGAAGTTCCTGGGGCATAGACGACCACACAAGACCCAAAATTTGAATATGAGGCAATAGAGTCATCTTCATCGATAGCTCCAACCACAAGTGCATTTTTAGCAGAAGCAGGTGAATATCTACACGCTTCTTTCCCTTGATTCCCAGCTTTTCAGAGTGTTACTACGTTATTTATCTAATAGGGCCTTTTAACATGTATACCTGCTATTGAGAAATGTATTCCCAGCTCTATGGCCTGTTCAATTGCTTGATTGGTAGGCAGATGAAAGTCGGCAGCAAGGGATAGACTACAGATCAATGTTAGCATGCAAAGTTTTGGCAACATATAGAAAGCGATTCATACTTTATAATGGACTTTGCTCCGGGATTTGCTACATGTCGCTTCACAACCCAGTGCAATGCCAGCAAGATATTGCTCAATCTGCCAGAACCACCTTGATCCAGTGCTTTCAGTGAGATGACATTTGCCTTTTTCGCTACACCGTGTACTTTTCCTATCAGATCATCATGTTAGTATATAACAACACTACGTTTACTGTTATCCTACCGCAACATATGCCGGCAACAAAGCTTCCGTGGCCGTTGTAGTCAGTTGGATCTTGATTTCGCCCTGACGTAAAAGCTGGGCCATGCACTGCACGACCACCAAAATCAATGTGATCAATATTGACACCAGTATCAATTACATAGATATCTACGCCTTCGCCTGCGGAAGAAGGAAAGTGGAATTTATCGTCTTCTCCTTTGCGCTGATCGATTCTATCAAGGCCCTACAGCATGTTATATCATCCATGCATCACCACTTTCTATCAAACATGCTTACCCAGCTTGGGACATTTGTCTGTACAAGCTCTGTCATGTAAAATATAGGGTTGTCCTTGTGTAAGTGCGAGACATGTTCATTTTGAGCAAGTGCTTGAGCATCGGCATCGTTCATGGTGTCCACATACCAATGGAAATTGCCAATGGAGTAGACCTCTGGTATTGATGTCCTGTTGTCTCGAATATGCGATAGTTTGTTTGCTATCCGTGTAGTGGAACGGTTTTGAAGACTAGACATGGATGAGCTTCCACTGCTCGCTGGCACCGCTGATGCATTTAAAAACACAATGTATGGATGAACAGAGCCTCCAGCAGCAGCTTCAATCAAGAGCAGTAGTGTGATGAGACCTGGTATGAATGTTGCAGCAATAATCATGTTGATATTGGGTATAGATATAAAGTGAAGGACACAAAAGAGATGTATTAAGTCATGTCTCGACTCGTTTATGATATATATATATATGATGAACCTTTTTCTATGCCGATTGTATCTCTTTTTGCAAGTGCGAAATCAAATATTCATAAGAATGAATCATAGCTTTGGTTAGATTGTAGATGCGGTATAAAGCTCCCCTTTTCACAAAGCTAAAATGTCTATAAATGACGAAGATACACAAGTGTTTAATCGAAATTTCATATATTTGTTCTGCAATATAATCTTCTATTCTACATGATGTCCGTTTAAACCAGGAGTCAATGTTTAGCTATAGGGAGAAGGGCTGCATTTCAATCACCGGGAACCGTATCACAAAATCAATGCATCTCTGGATTTCTTCTGTGCGCTACATATTGACGTATTTTTGCATCAAAGGCAGTTCCAGTCGAATGGCACGACCATCATAATACAATAGAGATCTGCAGGCACATTCAATTCAGGGCATCCAACATTGCCCTTTAAATGACATCACTTGAGGTTGCAAGGGTCTGCGCATTTATAAGAAGATCACCCCATTGAACATCATGAGTGACACTTTTTCCATCAAAATCTTACATTAGTTTGCCATGCTCTCCGTTGCCACCAAGTCTTTCAAACATGCCGCTCTCAAAACAGCTGCTTATCGTTCCATGGTCGCCGTACGCTCCAAGGCAACACTTCCCCAGTTACCCTATGGTTACGACGTAAGTACAGTTATGTGATTTAGTAGCGGCCAACACATCCGCTGAGCCATGCCCTGCTATATAGGAACTTGAGCCTGTCATCAGCAAAGATATCATGGAGACCCATCATTCCAAGCACCACCAAACCTATGTCAACAATTTCAATGTAGCTGAAGAAAAGTTTGAAGCTGCTGTCAAGGCCAATGACTTGGCTCAACAACTTGCACTTCAGAATGCTCTCAAATTCAATGGTGGCGGTAAGTTGTTTTCTCTATACAAAATGCGCATGATGCTCATCTTACATGCTCTATTCGATTCAGGCCACCTGAATCACAGCATCTACTGGGAGAACCTGGCACCCCAAAGCCAAGGAGGTGGAGAGCTTCCCAAGGGCGCTTTGCTCTCTGCCATCCAAAAGGAATACGGATCTATGGACAATTTCATTGAGAAATTCAACACTGTTGCTGCCGGTGTACAGGGTTCTGGATGGTGCTGGCTTGGCTACAACAAGGCTGCTCAGCGTGTTGATATTGCAACTTCTGGCAATCAGGATACTCTGCAAGGACTCGTTCCCTTGTTGGTCATTGATGTCTGAGAACATGCCTACTACTTGCAATACAAGAATGTGCGTGCTGAATACCTCAAAAAGGTGTGGGATGTCGTCAACTGGAAGACTGTGGCCGAACGCTTTGCAAAGGCTCAACATTAAGTTGCAAATCATTAAAAATCGAATTTTAAACCTGCCTGCTCCTTGTGTCAATGTGTATGTTTGAGTGAATAATGAATAATTTGCTGACAATAGCAATCTTTATTGTGCTAATGAGCATGCTTATCCATGGTGCTTTTGTGATCTGGAAGATTGCACTTGGCCATATGTCTGCCCTTAACATTTGGGTGGCTTTTTTGACTAGATTCTGTCATCAAATCCAAAGAATACTGTCAAAACAGATGCACAATGTCGCATGCTATCGCATCGACATTGGCTCCACCTGTTGCTCAATCGAAACAGGAGAGCATGATCTCCTCGGCTTGGATGGCCATGATATTGTAGAGTCACTTTTTGGCACCCATACCAACCAATCCAGTCCTCACAAAATTAGAGTGGGCCATGCTGACCCTTTCAATAAACCCCCCTGGGGCTAATTTGACACATTTTTTTTTTCCTACTCTCTCATTTTAATCATGTTGGCTCTTAAGCATACAGTTCCCAAAGCTTGCACACAGCTCCGTGCATGTGTCCAAGTCTCACAACAACGCTGGACATCCTCTACTACGCCACAAAAAGCTGATGAGAAGCTTACAGGCCAGATGGAAGGGATTTTGAATGCTTTGGGTGTCTCAAAAGACTACGACGCATCTATCATGAGTGAAGCTGCTGCCACTACCACCAAGAACGACAAAAAGACCTCCAGCTTATTCGCCTTGAACAACACCTTTACACATACCTTGAACAACTTGAACCAAAGCCCCCATCAACTTCACATCAATGCCACTTTCAACAACACCATCATCACATTGACTCGTCCCAATGGCGCACCTCTTGTCACCACTTCAGGCGGTTCGGCAGGATTCAAGAAGGCTGCTCGCAGTGGGTATGAAGCAGCTCATCAAGCCGCCATACAATTGTTGGAGAAGATGGATGTAAAGAACTTGCAAGTGCCCAATGTTCATATTGTGCTCAAAGGATTCGGTCCCGGTCGTGATGCCGCATTCAAAGCTTTGGTGAGCGGTACATCATGGAACGTGAAGCGCATCACAGATGCTACACCCATTCCTTTTGGCGGCTGTAGACCCAAGAAGGCTAGACGTCTCTAAACCTGTTCATAAATAATAACACTGTAGAATACAATAAAACCCTCAATGGATACATCAAACATGCTTTTTTTTATTTTAAACAGTAGTAACGGGTGGAGGTGGAGGTGGGGTAATGTGCGATGGTGCTGCTGCTGATGATGCTGATGCTGCCATGCCTTCAAACATGCCATTCTTCTCATTCTTGTAAAAGAACTGCAGCGAAAACTGCTTTGCATCTTGATCCCAATGTGTCCAGAATTTGCCTGGCGTCTCGTCAATCTTATGACTTTGAATCTTGAACGCAATAGACTCGTAGGGCTCTGCTGCGATGACTACGTATTGATAGGCATTGTTGGGAGGCTCGATCTTTTGTTCGTAGGCACCCATGAATCGATGGCGCGGTTTGACATCTTCTGCAATCTGAGGATACTGGATCTGGAATAACAGGCCTGATTGACGGGTAACTGGATCTCTCACTTTGGTGACTCGATAACCAGGTCTACCAATCTTGATAATGTTGCGGCGAGGAGCAACCAGCGGTTTAGCAGGGCCAACAGCAGGCTGAATGATGTTGGCTTCCTTGGCCTCCTTGGCAGCACGACGTGCCAAGTTGGTTTGATGCTTTTTACCTTGTGTGTGTGCTAAATAGGATCCTTCGCTGGTGTGCAGTGTCAAACAGAGTTTACATTCGTATGAGCCCAAATGATTCTTCATGAAATAGGGATCTTTGCTGATATCAATCGTCTCCATGGCTAGCTTGCGAAGTCTTTCACGGCGGTCTACATTGGATTCTGAGGCGCTGGCCATGCCTCCACCTCTGTGTTTGCTGCCTACTCGATTCTGGAAATCCATAATGTTGTGTTTTTGTGTTGGTGAAAGAGTGAAAAAAACAAGTTGTGTCGCTCCGGATTGATGCACTCTTGATTGGCCCTAAATAAGCCTTCTTCTGGCCGTCACGTAAGCCTACAAAATGAAGGCCATCGAGGACGACCTGTTCAGGAGGACCTTTTGAAATCATGTCTGATACTTCAAGCGACAGTGATGATGGCATTCTCTTCCAAGACAGACCAAGCAACGCCAACTTTCAGGAGCGTCTAATGCAAGCAAAGCTGAGCACAGAGCTCGATCCAATGGACCAAGACGCAGTAAGCATTGTGCCATCATTGCAAGAAAGACCTTGACGATTGACGCATATATGTATTGTAGCGCTTCGTAGACTTTTACGACTCGGATGACACAGCCGCATTGAAGGATCAGCTGGAGCGATTGAGCAATAAGGTGCTGCAGATGGAGAGCCGTGTCAAGGAAAAGGAGCAAAAGTTGAGAGCACGCAAACAGGAGCGAGACACGGAAGCCGGCCTTACCAATATGACTACAGAGGAGAGATCAGCATATGTTGCCCAACAAGAAGAGAAGGAAGCAAAACTGAGGAAACAAAGACAAAAGCTACGAAAAAAGCTACTGAATGAGGAGATGAAGCAGGTGGACAGAGACATGGACTCCCATGATGAAGATGAGGAAGAGGAAGGCAGCGAGCAGGAAGAAGAGGATCCAGTGCAAGCAACAGAAGACAAACCCAACTGGGATGCTGTCTAGTAAGTGGTGAACTTGTCCCTGTAGTGCCTCTTCTTATTAACGGCTCTGCAGCGAGTACATGCTGCTTTTGGAGAATGAGAATCAGGAGGATGAGCTGATATTTGGCACTGACTTTGTGAGCCCAAATGCCCGGATGCGTCGAGAAGCACTGACAAACGAGCAAGTAACCAAGCAGACAGAGTATTCTGGCATCGTTGTTCAGCACGCTACACAAACCTTTGAGGACGACATTGAATCAGGGATCGGAGAGGTTAGACATTGCACATTATCAGGCACATCGTTCCATTTGCCCTTCAAGGTGAAATACGATGTGCGTGAACCCAGCATGGTCATTGCAAATCTTGACTTTGACGTAGACATAGAGATGCAATTGGCAGTTGGTAATACACTGCAAAAGTAGGTGCAATCGGATTCATTGCGGAAAAAAGACAATATCTGACAAGAGAATATGCAGGATTAAGAACGAATGTCATTTGCTAGGCTTCTTTCAATTATCAGTGCACTATGCCAAGCTAGAGAACAGCAGAAAAGACATCTTCAATCAGTTGATGGACCATTATAAAGATACCCCGGTGAATGTAGTTATGCTTTCACAAAACAAGCTTCAATTCGAGGGCGTTGCGTAAGTAATACTATGGGCCATGTTTTGAGTGTATATTGATGTATATGTATTTTAAAGTGATTGCGGCATCAACCTGCTATTGTCTTGGAAGCTAATAGAGACACATACGGACAGAGACAAACTAGACGCCAATGTAACGAGCGATGTGAAGCCTGATTTAAGCATGGAGGCAGTAGCATTACCAGCAGGTAGGTAGAATACTGATGGTGTGTATGCTGAAGCATACTAAGTCTACTTGTAGTGATAGCAAAAGACGCAAATGGGGCATTAGATAAAGTGAACGATGCATTTATCCATTCGTTAATGCAAAGAGGGGTTTATCAAGGAACAAAGTATATTGTAGATAACATTTTATTCACTACTAGGCAATAAGCCAAATAAAATCAATAAGCGCGATGCTCAACAACCAGAAGCATTCATTTTTGATTCTGGATGAAGCGTCTTTCTTTATAAACGCAACGAGCTGCAATCCACCCCGAACGATGGTGAAAAAAGTCGACCTTCGCTTCGTATCGTTTCTAATTAGCAAATTTCTCATCTCTGCTGGTGTACTGTATGTGTCTCAAAAGAGCAAGCATATAGTTTGACCGTTTTCAAAATACATCTAAAACTGAGGCAATATCGAACTCGATCCAAGCTTTTTGCGTGTCTCTCTTGTGCCCATAATGCACTGTTTCGCTAGATGATACGCTGCAAGTCATCAAATGCGATGTTAATAAGCGCAATGTTCAGTAAGCAGCCCTCAAATGTATTTGCCACTGTAAAATTGAGACTTTAAATCGCTTGTATCTCGCCAACGAAGCGCGATCTCGGCCTCAAAACAGGTGTATTCGTGTTCTACGACCTGACATTAGGTTAGGAATCACTTTCCAGCAATTTTTAGGGGATCGAGTTGATGATCGATTTCTGGCGAATTTTGCCCTGTACTAGCAAGGGAAAAATTGATGATTTTGAATGATGAAGGTTTTCGCCTTGAAAATGAAGTTTTCTACTAAGGTGTTTCTATGCTCAAACGAACCGCAGAGAAGCATTGGAGCATATAAAAGTGTCTTGCGACCACTTTACTATAGTGTTTGTAGACGTTTCCCCCAAAAACGTGTTTTGCATTTTTCGGCAGTTACTCTCCATAGACTTATGGGATCACTTTTTAGTTAACACCATTGGATTCCTCGTTCAATTTGACACACAAAAGAGTAGAGAAATACCTGTTGTTCGAGTAGAAGAATCTTGTGTAATTGCCCCTGAAAGGTTTTTGGATGTCCAGACGAACGATCTGGAGGACCAGTTGGAGCAGCCTCTAAAATTCAATCCCAGCATAGGCTGCGTTTTGTCCTGGCAAGCACCTTTTAAGAATGACAAATGACACTGTAGACATCTCATTGCTTTCGTTACGCTCAATCTCTACCGGTGACACCCCATAGATTCCAATCGCGTGCTGTTACATCTCGAAATTTGAAATTTGAGTATACATGTTAAGGTCTTTCCTCATTATTGGGCTCGTTTCTTGATTTCAGGCGACTGCTTTGGTGAGATGTTCAAGCTCAAGGCATGTATGCTGCTAATGAAAGGCTATCAGTGTAAACCAAGATGTCCAATATAGAATGGGTGATATACCAACATCTATCGTGCTTGATTCACTGCAAATAAATTCGCAATTGATCAGATCAAGTGATCATGATTATGTATAAGAACCTTCAAATCTATCAAGTAACATTTGCTCAGTATCATGCATTCTTCTACTAATTTTCGTTGAGATTTACATACAATGATGAAAGAAATGTTTCTTGGGTCAAAGCCTACAGAGCGTAGCGAAGCCAGTTGACTAGTGTATTTTATTAGAGTATTATGATAACAAAAGCTATTTTTTAATGGCTGCAAGCAATCCATGCCATGGGATTTCGTCTTAATCAAATGTTTTAGAGCCAAGCAACGCCCCTTAATCTTTCCTGCAGAATCTAAAGATGGAAACTGAGTGTAATACACGAATTCAGATTATCGCTGAAACGATTGATAATCTTATCTTTAATTTTCTTCTCGTTCCTCTTCTTCTCTTTCTTTCACAAATACGCATTGCATTTCCACCATCTTTGATGAGCTACGCTGCCAACTGGTGCAGAGATTTTGTGTACAATAATTCAACCAAACAAACTTGGAAAAGCATATTTGAGTAACAGTTATTCGTTTATTTCAATCATGTAGACAAACTCATGAAACACTGAAGCATTCTATTGCTGGCGCTGGCGCTGGTGTTATATCATCAGTTGTAACCTGCCCTCTTGATGTCGTAAAAACCAGATTGCAAAATCAGAGCATAGGCAACCTCAAATACAGAGGCACGATGGGTACTAAATGTAAAATCTGATAAGCCAGTCAGCGCATTAAACAGCGTATAATTTCTGTAGGTACAATCAAAAGAATCCGATTAGAAGAGGGCATAAGAGGATTGTATAGAGGGCTTGGCCCTACGGTCATCGGTTATCTCAATACTTGGGGAATCTACTTCACTGTGTATGATTACTGCAAAATAAGTTGGGCAAAAGACGACATTGGTAAGTTTCCATATATGAATGTGAGAAAATTTGCTCAAGAGCATGTGGTAATCAACGATATCAACAACAAATCAAATAGAAAATGATTGGCTCGCACACATATCATCAGCTATGACGGCAGGCATAGTATCAACGACTCTAACCAGTCCTGTTTGGGTCATCAAGACGAGGTTTATGGTAATGTGCAACTTCAACGCTTAAGCATAAAAGGGGTGCTGATGTTTGTAAACCATTACTAGACACAGTCAGTGCGAACGCCGCATCGTTATAACTCAGTTCTGGAGGCGTTTGCTTTGATTGCAAAGCATGAGGGTATTCGAGGGTTCTATAAAGGATTAGGACCTTCTTTGATTGGTGTAAGCCATGTGGCGATTCAGTTTCCATTGTATGAAAGGTTGAAATCAGTCCTATCAACAAGGCAATCAGAGACAGCGAGTGTATTGATGGCTTCTGCAGTTTCCAAGATGATAGCAAGCACAGCAACTTATCCGCACGAGGTTCGAACAGGCTTCTGTTGTCTATGACAGCTGCATTAATCATATTTTTCTAGGTAATTCGCACAAGACTGCAAAATCAAGTGATACAACCTTTCAAGTACAACGGCGTACTTCATGCCATCAAGGTCATCATGTACGAAGAAGGTGTGCATGGATTTTATAGGGGTATCTCCACCAATCTTTTACGCACTGTTCCAGCGTCTGCTGTCACCATTTTCACCTATGAATTCATAGTAAAAAAATTGGATACCTTGAGAGATTTAACTCAATGAACACTATACCCGCTTTACAATCCCGATTTAAAACATTTAATAAACTCGGATTTCAAGCTGAAACTGATTTTTGGCCAACTCCACTATTAGACTGATCTGACGCTCATCCTCGGTCCCAAGCTGCATATGATAAGAGTGGTCGGGGTAGGCTTGCTGCACGTTGTAAATTCAGGGACCCAGGATACTGGGCCAAGAAATTCAGGGCAATCAACAGCCGCTCTTCTCTATGAAGTACCGCCACCTCTAGGAGGGGTACTTTACATTGGGTGCCATGGATCACATCTCGAGATTCAGATGTCAAGCTTGTCATTTTAGTTCATAAGATGAAATTATTATTTGGGTTGAGTTACATTCGTCAGGCGTATAGTCAACATTTGACAGCTGCATCCCGAAATGAAATGCTAGGAAAAGAGGCTGCAGCATTATGCCTTGCCAAGAGAATATCATACATTTGGAGATGTGCTATTTACCAAGCAGCGACGTAACTCACATATTTAACAGCATCGGGTGGTGTATCGATACCGAAAACCTTATGAGAGTGCCACAAGCATCTTAAATGTCGGACTGGGTGCGTCAAAGGCAATTAAAGTCAAGTAACACACTCTAATTGTAAAGCAACAACCTTTATCCATAAATCTATTGAATCTTAAGAATTTGTGTCAGTAGATATTGCATATTATTTACTTGGAGTATGTTGCTGTAGCTTCTTGTTGAATTTAATCATGTTAAACCAAAAGATATTCTTTGAATAAACCCTCCCAATATATATGCAGGGTCTGGTAATACCTTTATTTAGACTTGGTAGTTAGATAAGAAAGTGCTCTTGTAGTAGTTTTGGTGTATCGTTTGACTATTCCATTGTGATACATTTTCATCTTCTCACGGGTCCTTTTAGTTGAAACTGTCGTCTGAAATCATATTCTACTGTATGCTCAAAATAGAAATAATGTACAAAAGAAGGATTCGAAGCAAAAAGTGTAATTTGGTAATGAAATGGATATATGATATTTATTAGAAAAAAAAATCTTACCAACAGCCCTGCTGCGTATGGAGAGTGAGAAATATTACATTATATGGTAACAGTATTTTTCTGTGTTTGTTGTGTGTGTGTGGCATTAAATTAAGAGATTATTGTATATAGGATAGTTATATAAGAGGACGAATTTAGTTCTTCTCAAGCTCGTATTCAACCTCGGTGTTCTTCTTGTTTTTGTTGTCGTATTCCTTGAGAGCATCACCGGAACGTCCAATAGCATCATCTTCGATATCAGTGGCATCATTCTTGTGATGGATAATATAAATCAAGATGGAACAGATGAAACTAGCACAACCGATACCAGTGTACATCCAAGTCAACTTGGGGTCAACGGCAACAGAAACCAAAGCAAAACCGAGGATAGAAGCGAAACAGTTGGTTAACAAGAAAAGAGCCATAACAATAGACTTCATAGATTGAGGAGCCTTCTTGTAAGCGTATTCGTTACCAACAACAGAGGCAAAGACTTCAGAGAAAGCAACAAAGACATATGAGGGAATTTGATAACCGGCAGAGATGGGGTATTCAGAGGTGTTGGCGTAAATCATGGATTGGATACCAGCAGTGTAAGCCATACCGACGGCAGCAAAGAAGAAACCAAGAGAGATACGGAAGATGGGACCCAAGTTGATACCATAGCGACGAAGAGTAGGGTAGACGATACGATCCATGATGGGAAGTGTAATAACCAAGGTGATGGGATCAATGTTTTGCATAATATCGTTGGGAACATTACCGGTCCACATAGTACCAGCTTGAGAGATGAGATTGTTGGAGATTTGACTGTAGCAGAGCCAGTAAATGGGATACCAGCAGAAGACAGTACAAGCTCTGAGGGCACGCTTGAATTCATCAACAAAGACATCATCCCAGGTAGCCTTTTCAACGAGTTCAGGGTGAGAGACAGCGAGGTTGGAAGGCTTGCAGTCATCCAAAGAACCCTTGACAGTGAAAAGACGATACTTGATAAGTCTACCAGCTTCGAGGAAGATAGAACCACGAGGGGGTGTTTGAACATAACGCTTACGACCCAAGTAGATGACAGCGATACCGGGAATGAACATGAGAGTAGGCAAGAGATAAGCAGGCCAGAAACCAACGTTCTTTTCCAGTTCAGTAGTAGCGATCGAAGAAAGAGAACCTAGTTGATGAAAAATACGAGGTTAGAATACGAATTGAATCAAGTTTTTCAAGAGACTTACCAATATTAATCAACCAGTAGAACATGGTGAAGATTCTTTGATATGTAGCTTGAGGAGTAACAATAACACGCTCACCGTTCTTGAGAACCTTGATGTAAGGTGCCTTTGATTGGTATTGTTCAGCGATAAGAGGAGCGACGTTAGACTTGATACCACCAGTACCGAGACCAATAATGACAATAGAGACGATGAAACCAGGGAAAGCAGCACCGCTTTCAATGCCCATAGGAGAGGCAGTGGCAGTCAAGATGATCAAACCGACAAAGTAGATACAGGCAAAGAGGAGAATGGCGCGGTATTTACCGAGGTACTGATCAGCAATAATGGCACCAATGATGGGAGTAACATAACACCAGAATTGGAAGAAGGTAGTCAAGGCGGTAGCAGTTTGTTGACCCTTACCCATGGCACCAGCTTGTTCAGCGGGATCTGCAGAAAGCATTTAGTAATCAATGTAAAATGCCATGATTTAATACTTACAACTGGGAGGAGCAGGGTTTTGAATATAATTCTGGAAGGGTCCAGAAAGACCGTAATAAGTGAAACGTTCACAGAATTCAATGATGAGAATAAGGAAAGCAGAAAAGGGGAGCTCATCAGCAACTTGATGCAAATCCTTCCAATCTTGCTCGGTAGGCTCAGGTCTGGTATGCTCTTCCTCATGGAGATCAGTCTCCTCATAGGCGACGATATCAGCAGCCTTTTCGTGTTCCAATTTCTCAGACATTACAAGTAGCTTGGGAAGAAATGAGAAGGGAGGGAAAAAAGATAAAGTTTTTGGGATTATTTGATCTCGATGCTTTATATACTTTTTTTTTTATCATATTAGTTAATCAGCAGTATATATTTATCTTACGAATAAGTTCCCGTAAAATGTCAGACCAATCACTGGATGTAGTACTAGATCTGATTCGACAAGAGCACTGAATTTTGCCATATGATACTTTATGATATAAATTTACATTTGTGTTTGAGAGATGGTAAATCACTTGCAATAGCTGTGGCACCCTTTTTTTAAAAAATCTTTTTTCAGTTTTTATACATAAATGTAACTAAATGTCCATGAACAGACTTTTATTCTATATAAATAGTATTATTACAAAAGGATTTGCTTCTGTAGATTCCATTTTTTCTTTGGGTAAATAGATTTAAAAAGAGGGATGACAAGAAATTTTATCATTTACTACATTTGGAAGTATTTTCAACTGACCACATGGCATGTTTTCTCACAATAACTCAGTTCCAACCAGTCGTTTCTCACGCTCAGGTCAATCTTGAGCGGTGATGAGCTACGAAATCCAATCATAATTCTGCCGTAACCATATAAACCTTATCGGACTTTGCCCCTCGATTAGCTTCATTTCGCAGATCCTGATTATAAAACATTTCATTCCCAAAAGTTTCATTGATATGGTAAAAACCTTGGATTTAAATAGATGTCTGACTTTGCAAAGATATAGCAAGAGGTTTTTTTTTAGAAGGCTTTTTCTATAATATTGCAATTGCATCTTTGCCGTAGAAAATGGCATGATGCAAAGTAAATGTATCAAAAGAGAAAGGGTATTATATTATGGCGAAATATCTGAGAAAGAATTTGATCCACCAGTGTAATTGTTGTATTTCGATATGAGTCAATTGATTTGAAACATAGCAAAACCAGGATAATGGACCTGAAAATGTTTCTTTCGTTCTATAGAAATTACCGTGAGGATAAACCTTTTATGATTGTGGTCAAATCATAATTATAGCCTTAACAGAAGACAGGAATCCTGAGAAAGAGGCATTTCTGTATATAGTGTACAAATAGAGAAAATATATAGCTGTCTCAAGTAAGCCTGATTCGACCCAATTGTGGTAACTGATCTAAGAATTGCGAATCACAAACACATACTATTTGCTTTGGTACATTTCTCTATTGGTTCCACTTGAACATCAAATATAGTAATCTTATACTTTTTTCGTTGGAGATTCAAAAAATCGTTTACTGATAGATAATAACATTTGAGATCCCTTCTAATTTAAGATACTCATTCTTTTCAGCAATCATGATTTGGAAAGAATGATCAGGTAACTTTACCCGAATGAAAACTTTAAAAAGTGCACAACATCAACATCCAATCGTTTTTTCGCACAGTCTAATAATATCATTCGAGGAAGGTACCCGCAACTTCGGGATCGCTTTATTTGAATGCTGTAAATGCTGAACAGCCTCTCAGAGAACTGACACATGTTAAAAAACTAGTAGAATCAGGCTGCCAGCTGTTTCACAGATGTCATTCTTCAATTGATTTGTTATATAGACGTATTTGGAAACATTGATTAAATCAGGAAATCAGAGCATGATACCAAGTAGAGCCAACACATCTAAACCAGGCTTTACCCTTTGATTTCAATGAAATGCACCCTCCTTTCAACGACGCACCCTTCCTTCATACTTGTTTGTCATACCCTATCACCGCGGGTTCAATATAAAAAAGAACTTTACTTTATTTTGTCAAATGTACCACATCTTCTAAACTATTCCAAACAAGAACTAGCGAGAGAGAGAAAGAGGCGAGTGTGATATTAGCACTTTTTAGCTTTAAATGTAAACAATGCAGCAATTTCTTTTTGTCTTGACTTTATAATAAGAGATCCCTTCTCTCTTTTACATAACCACCGCAAAATGTCAGAATCTAGCATCAGTCTGGTATCCTTTGCAAGTTTTTTTCGTGGGAAAGATAAGTTAAGGTTCAACCATCTTGATAAAAGTGCCTTTTTTGTTCATTCTGAGGTCATGTTGGAGCAGAAAATAACTGCACTCACGAGATCTCATATCACCAAGACAAAAGATGTGGTGTCACCTAAATCCGTACCAACTTGCGTTCTTTTCACTCTGATCAACACATCTGCAAATAGCTGAAGAATTATGTTTCTTGAGAGAGATTACTAATGCGAACACATTCATATCTATTGAGTAACCTACCAACCCAAATCTGATAGCAATAAATATGGTCTGCGAGATTTTATTATGTGATCACACACTTATACACATACACATACACAAAGGTGATACAGTACGTGAAAACAAGATTGCGAGTTCAATTTTTCGTTTTTGCCTTACAGATATAATCATCAGCGTTTTTCAAACGAGACACTAAGCTTATGCATAATGTGTAAGCTGTTATAAACCCATTACGCGGCCTCCCACACGAGTTTCACAATGTTGCTATCGTAAACAGAATACTAGTTGTCAAGTGGCATTCTACATGTCAACAAGTACTACAACAGTGCTACGAGTATGAACCCTGAATATACACTGACGACCAAACTCTAACCATGCAACCGCGGTTATATTTTATTGAGATACATGCCCCATTTTATGTCATTTAGGAATACTCATAAAGCACAGCAAGTTGTGGGTGTACAGTCGAAGCTTGAGAACAGACTTTATTCCCCTTAATTAAGTAAGTATCACTTTGGGTACACCCCTTGCTTTAGTTGAAATTTACAAATGCTAGCTGGATGTGTAACTAGCCCTCAATTCCCTTTGGTTTCTTCATGAAATAGTTTTACTCTGTTCAAGTGCACAACATGGATTGCTTTGCGGTTATATTCAACATTCAATCTCGAGTAGACAAGACCTCTACTTGTGCTATTATAATCTCCAAAACAATAGAATGAATCCGCAAATCTTGATTGATCCTGCATCTCAGTCGGTATATACGTACATTTTCATATCCGTTACAACATTAAGATGCATTCTAGTATGTGGATGATCCACGATTTATTTATTATTAATATACGAAGACAGCCACTTTATTTGTGAAAAATAGTGTAGCTACAGGAGTTACATTTCTTTTATTAAATGCCTTCGTTCTCCAATCACAATAACAGCATGCAACACATTTTGAGGCAAATGAAATCAATCAAATTTAAGTATGCAAATGGGGAATGACCACAAGCAATGCAGCAAATGGCTATCCGTTTAGATGTTTATGAAGCTCTCAAAGTGAACATATAATGGCGGTAAAATAAACGCTGTAGTATTACCACAGCCCATAGCACATGTAAAGCTAGTCTTTCCCCTACTTGTAAGATGTGTAGTAGCAGAACTTTGATCCTATGCCAAATGATAACAAAGCAAGTTATGCTCAAGTGGTTTTGACTACAAAATGTTACGACACGCTGTCTATCAATTCATCACTTGTGATTGTTTGTAATTGCTCGTAATTAAAAGCTTTCATATAAACCTTATGGCTCAAAATCAACAAATTCCCAAAATCATCCGTTCATTAGCAGCCGTGCTAGCTACAAAGAATCCAATTACACAGGCATAATCAGCGCAAAAATGGGGTATAAGAACATGCTAGTTTGAAAGCTCTATCATTGTTATAAAGTCCAATTTTATTGCGATGTTTACAATGAATTATCTCACTTGCCGTCCAGTCTTTTAGCCAATAAAATAGCTAGAATGGGCTCGACACACACAAAAATCCTAGAAAAAAAATGCGAGGGTTTCCCTCTGTTTTTTCGTTAGG
>JAXQGS010000275.1:0-22932 GCA_037040325.1 Mucor sp. M7501 | reverse complement strand
CCTTGATGGTCTAGTGGCTAGGATTCGTCGCTCTCACCGACGCGGCCGGGGTTCAATTCCCCGTCAGGGAACATTTTACTTTTACTATTAGAAATAGTGTGCGTAGCATTTGTTTTTGCAGCAGTTGAATAAAGCATCATTAAGGTCGCATATAAATGTAGTTGAAATGTTGGTTTATTGGAATTAATAAATGTAGAAAGGTATAGAGCAGAGAATCAGCATTATTCCGTAGCAGCAGCTTCCCCCTCGGTTAGAGCAGACAGTTGATCAATGGCACGAAGCCGACGCATAATTCTATCCATTTCTTCCTTGACAACGACCATACTTTCCTCGTGCGATAAAGTCGAAGCCTCAGATTGCTCGAGCTTTTTACGCAGTTGATCAACCTCTTCATACACCTGCTTCACAGCCTCCATTTGTTTCTGCTCCAGAGCGCGATGCTCTCTTTCCAATGTATGAATATCAAAGCCTGGCAGTTCAGATTCCATCTTTTGCTGAATTTCTTGTTGTAGTTGTAGAGCTTGTGCAGATGTCTTTTCCAATTCAGCATACGCCTTATCAATTTCAGCTTTGAGAGCTTCTTTCTTTTCCTTGTGTTCTTCTTGCATAGATTTGATAGTTGCTTTGACACGAATAGCTTCCTCTTTGGACGTTTTTTCAAGCTCTGCTTGCTCGGCCTTTGCTTGATTCAACTGATCATCCAGCTCCTTTAGATGTCCCATACCTTGCCTTGCTGTCTCAATTTCGTCCATGTATTTTTTAACTTGCCCCTCAAAGAAAAAGGCAGTTGCTTTTGAGTTTTCAGCTTGTCTGTCCTTACGATTACTCATGTCGGTAAGCGTTTGAATTTCAGTCTTCAATTTTCGATTTGTTCTGCCGCTTTCTTGAGCATAGACCTCGGCTTGCTTGGCTTGTTGTTTTGTCTGATCTAATTCTAGTTTGAGTTGTCCTAATTCCTTTTCGGCTTGACTGATTTTTTGTTGCAGCTCTCCAATATCTGCACCTGTGGTGGGGCGTCCAAGTCTAAGGGAGCCGCCATCTGTTTCATCGACGAAATTAATCAATAAGATGCGTACTTGCTTGCCATGCATTTCGACTCACTTTCTGAACTTTCTTCTGATGCCATTATATCTGCTCAACAAGTTGGAGGAAAAAAAGAAAAAGAGAGAAGAGTGAGAGAAATACTCGTTTATTTTAAATTAAAGGGGCGTGAGTTTGAATGTTGAGGCCTAAAGGCTACATGAGTGTTTACTAGAAAAGGAGAACATGGTGGGCACTTGGCTGAGCTGAGCTGAAGGTTTGATCAGAGATACCATGCCCCTATAATGCTCCTTACAATGCGTGGATACTCATGAAACTCACCGTTCACATCCTCCCTATAAATCGCTGAAATCTTCTATTAAAACTCTGCTTTTCCTCATCGGCACTGCCAGTTCCATCTACCAACTTGCGACACATAACCTTCTAAATAATGTGCAACATTCAAGTTGCGGAAGCAAACGAGACTATGTAGCCTTTCACATTAGCAACATTCATATAATAATGTTGAAGCATATATATAACTTACAGTTGATGGTGTTGCAGTCTTATATCAATGCAATTTCGAGTCCTGTCATGGTTTGCAACAATACCCCTCTACAAGTCCAATTCAGACAGACCAGCATTTATCAGCCTTCATTGCAACCAGCCTCTGTATACCGAGAATAAAACAGAACACATCATCTCATAACATGGACTGTGCAAATTCTTTTGCTTTGAGCAAACTCTAGAAATTTAGTATTAGGTGCAGATCATTATAGTTCAAATGACACCATGATTGGCCGTTTACCATTTTGCATTGTAGTAGGATGTCTAAATCAAGTGGTGGCTTATGTTTTAATATTTTTTCTTTTTACAATCTGAATTGAGCATTACTCTTCTCTTCAATTCACATTATTACATAAATCATGAGCAAAAGACCAGAACTTGTACCTCTCAACTTGAAGATTGAGTCTAGCAAAGACGCTACTATTGCTAATGCCACTGCCTTTCTCGATAAGTTCTTACATGAAGGTGTTGCCATCCATGCTGCCAACAACACAGTAGCTGCCCAACTTCATCAACTCCATCAAGGTTTGAAGGACGAAAAGAAGAGAAGCCGTGGCCATACAGCAACAACCGAAACCAAAGAATTCTAAATTGCCGAATCGCCAAAGAACCCATAGACACCTCAAACCAGAATCATTACAACTTGAACATCTCAAGTTTTTATTTTTTTTTTCAACACTTTTTAGAATGATAGCAAATAGTAACACATGTCATATACTCCAATTGTAAAGAGGCCGATGTTAACTATACTTTATATATTATAATTTGCTACAATATCCCCATGAAATGCCTTTTTTTGTTGCATGTAATAAAGTCAAAGAGAATTCAAAATAGTATTTAGCTAGGATTTCATTGAGCAGAGACATCATTTGGATGTTTAGGATTCAGGCCATGGGTTAATTAATGATATCTCTTCTTTTGTTGTCTGCGCTTCTTCTTGAGACGTCTTTGACGCTAGATGCATGATATCAGCAAACTTCTCATTTCAAATAGCATAAATGCTACAAACCTTCTTTTTCCATTTAAGTCTCACTTGAAAAAGAAAGATGCATTTTAGACATTTGGCTGGGCATTGGCATTCAATCACTTACTTTTGTACTAGTTTTAATTGATGATTTAGAAAACGAGAAAAAGAAAGACAGATGAGAAAGCTGTGAGAGAAGACACCGTTTATATAAGAGCAATTAAAGTTGATGTCATGTTGTATTAATCATGTATTTTCATAGGAAACTGGTGTGATATATTATTGATATATTTACAATAAGAAAGAGCGAAAGTGTAATATTCACACAGACAGTGCTCTTGGTCTAGAAGCCGAGGTTGGTCTCCTCCTCGAGATAGCATTGGGGTGGCTCTCTCCTTGATTGTCCGTGTCAGTAGTGTATTCATCCCAACAACTCTTTTCCGTAACAGCTGTAGCGGCTGCAATAGAGGATACTCGACAAGATGATGAAGAAAACGGTAGTTCCAGTAAGGAGCTTGATGTAACATTTGATAGTGGTGCAATCATATCGAGCAAATAGACGCCCGAGAATATGATCAGAAACCCGCAAATTAAACTGACAGTATTCGTAAGACTCGCAGTATTCCATCCTTGAAACATGATTGCCGATGCAATGATTGTAGCAGTTGTAAAGCATACATAGTATATAGGATTAACACTATAAATTCAAGGCACAGTTTCCTTGGGAAATTAGAACATTAGTGTAAAGATACACATCATATGACTTACACATTGGTACAAAACAAATCCAATGCTTTGTTAAAGTAGTTGACTTGAATTAATATGAATAAAGCACACATGAATCCAAATATGTAGGTGGATGGCTGATTGAATTGATTGCTTCCCGCAATTGTCAGTTTAACAGCAATTCCAAAAGCTTTCACAGCCATGACAGATAATGACCCGATCAAGGAGCATATAGAGAGGTATACAAGAGGTTTCGTTTTGCCATATTTAGGTACTACCTTCCAAATCATTCCCACTACAATCAATATGACCAGAATACCATACACTAAAAAGCCTGTATAGAGAAAGTCAATACAGTATTCGCCACTAAATACAATTCGCAGACCTGGCTTAAGCATGTATGCAACTAATTCCTGTACACTTTGAACTTCTGGATCTTCAGGCGCATGAAAAATGATGATCACTGCACCAATTATAGAGAGCAAGCATCCAATAATGCCTATGGGACCCATTTTTTCTTTCAAGAATACAGAACCCAAGATGGCTCTAAGAATTGAGATGAGTACACTGTCATTCCTCGTCAATTGATGTGTTATATTATACCCCACAATCACACTCAGGGCTCCCAAGGGCGTTATCAAGATAGCAGGAGCAAATGTATATCCTAATCTTATTATGCTTGAATATTCAGTATCGTATCGATTTCATTTCATTTCATTCTTGTATTACCTATGAAATTGAGTATCTCGCCCATCACCATGACAATGAGCCCAATCCACCACACGGGATTCTTTAAATATCGATGCGAATCAGAGGCTCGTCCTGTAGTTGCTGTTTAGTGTCGTGAACGAATTTTGACTGTAAAAGTTTTCACTGTTACCATGCTCAGCTGTTGAGGAGTTTTGCAATCCCTTCTTAGTTACCACAAATGATATGCCGATAAGTAGGCTTGAGCATATAGCCAGGATGAGCCCAACATATCTCCCCTCCAATGTCATTGTAAAGATTCAAGTAGAAAATGGTGGAGATAAAAGTAAGCCAAGAAAAAAAGGAGTAATGCCAATACATAAAGAATGTATGTCTTTCATCACAAACATTCATCAAAGCCAACTACATCCTATATCAAAATCAGGGGGTGTAAATATTATTTTTTTTATGTTTTTTTTGAAAGCATGATGTAAATCAATGCAGCCGCAATTGATTCATCAAGACGCCACTAGCAGAGTTGGGCCTTGGATGGAGAACCTGTGGCATACATGTATTTCTCTGTTATTCTATTGAATGATTATACTCGGGACTCATTCGGAGGATGTTTACAGGTACCTCATTGAAACCATTCAGAAATCAATTGATTGCATTTTTGAAGACTTCCAATATACTATATACTAAATCAAAATGATTGTATCAATCCAACGCAACAATTGAAATCTTGAATTTGTTCAAAACACTTGTTATCATGATATTATGTCATGTGGTATTTAAAATATTTTGCCACCACCGGTGCTCACCAGCGAAAATCAATCTCTTCTCTTTATGAAAGCAATGAATACTTTTGATGGTATTAAGAAGGAAATTGCATTATTACTTGAGCTGTTATTTGAACTATGCACATCGCTGGCACATCCTAATGCTTCTGGTACATACTTATATTTGACACCTAACTTTAATCGTTCCTGAAACAAAGAATAAGATTTGCTTACTGTAAATGTTTGGCTAATTTGAACAAGAGGCATTCGATTTTAACAAAATGCGTTTTATAAACTTTACGTGAGTTTCTTATAGCATTTCAGTTCATTATATGATTTACAGTGTGTAATATTGATATCAAACTCTTCTCATTACATAATAAACCTTTCTCCTTCGCTTCGTATTCGCTCGCCTTTACTAATAGCTGGTAGGCGCAGTTGTCTAAATGTCACGCGGTACTCTGGATACCAAGGCAAAAGCTGCTCTATTGACTTGTAATGCACTGACAGTGTTATTTAGAAATCGTATTCAAATTCGAAAAAAAAAGTGCCCATGATTTGAAAAGCTTCATTATAAAATTTGGAACTACTCCTTAATAGCTTGCAAGCTCTCTAATCTTCAAAGCAAAAGTGCTTCTAGACAGAGAACGGGGTACTACAATTTGAAAAAGAGGGAGCTTTGTAAGGATAAAGGTGTGCTCTACATTTATTCATGCATTTTTCCTAATGTGAGAGATGATGAACCATCTTGGGGCCAAAAAGTCAATTTTCATCGGAGCGAGAGTTTATGCAGCTGTTTTCTGATGCTTGACATGATCCCTTATTTCAAGTATTAGTAATCAGGCATATTCTGTCATCATTATTCCATAAGAAATAATAATAATAAAAAAACTAAACCAGCATACTAAATGATACTATGTAAACCGATCATAAAGCCCGGAACTACTCACATATGACCCACGTATTCTACCTAGTAGGATTTCAGCACACATGAGTAGGAAGGGCAAGACAATAAGCCGGATTCACCGTGAACCTTTGCACATCTCAGTGACTGGGGATCTTGTTTTTTTTCTGACAAATCCAAATATCCTCGAAAAAACATATATAAACGGAGATCTTCTTTGGCAAATCCCTCCATCATTCTCTCTTTTCTCAGTGAAAAAGCAATTCCTTAAAATTGATATGCCTTCTCAACATTTCCCTAATCAAACCATAGTGCCTGATTTCAAGCAATTGGTTCTCTACACTGGCAATGTGATGCTCACATCAACTACTGCTACTGCTAGTAAACATTGGAATAAGAAATCCAACACAGAGGTAGGTCTTACCTTCGGGGAGATTGTATGGATGGCTCATGTGTGTCTTGATTAGTTGGTCCAAGCAATCTCTGACACACTCGATATCTCGTTGAATGGTCCTGATAAGCCTTCATTCCGTTACTATACAGAGACTGACTTGTTGGAAGTCCCTGACTTGAGATTAAGCAGCCGTATCCACCCTGATGATCGTAATGATGTCGAAGTTACAGGTTAGATGTCGCTACATTTGGGCAAGATCGGAGAACCCTAAAACTTCTTTTTTTCTATCCAGCCAAATTGTTTTACCTGGATCGTTGTACCGAATATCAACCATCTCACATTGACAAGGCCATTCATCATCTCCAACAACTTTTGGATGTCAAATCCATTGATACATTTATTGTGTCTTTTGATGCCGACGACAGCGCTTCATCAGTGAATAAGGCATGGAAGGACTTGGAGGTTTACCATGAGAGAGGAGTGATCTCGAAGCTGGGCTTGGCTGATTTTGATTACCAAACATTGACAGATTTCCTCAATAAGGAAGATTTGAAGGTGAAGCCATCTATTGATCAAGTGCATGTTGATCAATGCTGCTCTTTACCCAAAGATTTGATCAACCTTGGTAAAGAGCACGGAATTGAAATGACCTTTAATGGAGATACCACAGGTACGTACACATCGAGAATCTAATTATAGACAAAATACTGACGCCTCACTCTTGGTGTAGAAATCTTAACAACTGAAGCTCTGTCCACATTACTGAGCAATCACAAAGTGGTGAAGGATGATACCAATGTCAAGCCCCGTTGGGTTCTCAAGTACAATGTCTTTTTCAAATGTAGAAGTGTGGTGGCCGACAAAGGGTAAGTTGAGACATTGGTATTGCAGCTCAAATGTATCTAATGCTTGAGTCGTAGTTATATTGTTGTGGGCGATGTTGCTTAAGTCAATCAGACATGTATTCCCCTCTCTTTCCTCTCTATTATAGACATCCTCTTCTTTCAGCGCGCAAGTACACCTCACACAATCAACCACACTAATTTTGCATATATATATATATAATAAAAAGAAATACAGTAATTGTTTACACCTACATATGTGCGTATCATTATATACACATATGTCTCCAGTCTTATATTTCGTATTTCCATTGTGTAATCCTGACATTCAAAACGCCGGAGAGACTTTTTCGCTCATGAACCAACAGCAATCCATAGATCTCGACAGAAGAAAAAATTCAAGGTAAGTGCTTGGAGGGAGGTGGGCGATATGTTGCAGTTAGATAGAGTCATATTGCATATTATTGTTGATGATAGCCGAAAAATAAAGTTTACGTGTCGTAATTTATGTTTGTATATTTGTCATTTTTGTTTGTTGTACTTGGAATGAGAACAGAAACGTGCGCCACTGATCACTAATACATCTTATCTTTTCTTGTATTCGGGCCAAATCAAGTTTCGTCATTTGTTCCGTTTAAGAGTTTACTACTCATCCGAGATGCTAACCTAAAAGCTACTTTTTTTTTTACTGCATTTGGTACCGTTGATCATCTGAAGCTTACTTCATCTCATTGTTTTCTTTCAACAATATACAAGCACATGCCTGCTCACTCAATGTTGTACGAGGTCTAGATTCTCATCCTTATTGAAGATTATGGTCTACCAAAATGCTTGCTCTATTGCGGCTTTGTGTAGTCGCACAAGATGAGGTATACGTTGTATAATAGTCAATTGAGATATTCATGCAAGTGTGATCAAGCACACCATTCTACTATGAAAAGTGGCAATATTGCATTCAGATCTTAACAAGCTCTTATGACATGTATGTAGCGAAGTTTTCAGGGCTTGGATAAGGTCGTAAATAAGTGCATATAGTTCATAAAATTAGACTTCAGGGGCAGCCTTTTTCATACTTCATCAGATATATGTACAATCCGCATCATCGATGCGGCTCAGAAACCCATAGCAGAACATCTCATCGAAGCTGTCATCTGCACCCAAGAAACGTGCCCAATAACGAGGAGAGGCCCTTAGAAGTTATACTCAAATGCCAGATTTCAACATGCAGCAGCATGCAATTGGAGCCTACAGGGTGGCGCCGGTAGAGATTAAACATAGCCAAGTTAATTAGACGTCTACAGCGTCTTTTGTCAATCATAGAATAGGTTTCGAGGGCAAAACGCAGCAGCATAAGCTGGGATTGAATTTTAGAAACTGCTGCTCCTCTGATCTTCTGGGCCATGAATCTGGACATCCAAAAACCTTTCAGGGACAATTACACAAAATGTTATTATATAAGCAGCAGGTATTTCTCTAAACCTTTGCATGTAAAATTGAACGAGGAATCTAATGGTGCTAATTTCAAAGCGATATCTTTAGTTTGTAGAGAGTGATCATCGAAAAACGCGAAATACGTTTTTCGGGGAAAAGTCTAAAAACCGTATAATATAGTGGCCGCAAGACACTTTTACATGCTCCAATGCTTCTCTGCGGTTTATTTGAGCATAGGAACACCTTAGTAGAAAACACCGTTTTCGAGGTGAAAACCTCCATCATTCAAAATCATCAAATTTTCCCTTGCCAGTACAAGGCAAAATTTCTCAAAAATCGTTGATCAACTCGATCCCCAAAAAATTCATGAAAGGTAATCCATACCTTAATGTCAGGTCGTAGAACACGATAGCACTTGTTTTGAGGCTGAGATCGCGCTTTGTTGGCGAGATAGAAGCAATCTAAAGTCTTGATTTTACAGTGATACCTACATTTGAGGGTTGCTTACTGAACATTGCGCTTATTAACATCTGATCTGATGGTCTGTAGTGTACCATCTAGCGAAACCATGCATTATTGAACTCTTTGTTCATTAAAAAGCACAAAGTTATCAGAGAATTTCTGCATGGATTTACCTAAAAAGCGTGCCCAATACCCAAAATCAATGAAAAACTGTTTTTGTAGCAGGTATCGAATCGACTGACTGACAGATGAGCGAAAAGGGTGATGTCTCTCGCCCGAATCTTATATAGCCTTCCCTTACTATCAAAAAACACATATCGTCCAGCCAATGAACAGAATTGATTTACTTTGTAGCATGCAACATTGCATTATTTGGGTAAGCCCGTTGCAAACGCGAGCTGTACATCCCCCATTAGAACACTGGTCGACTTTTTCACCATAGTTCGGGGGGGGGGGGAGGTAGATTACAGCTCGTGCTAATGTAAGAGGTGATGCGAGCTAGTAATCTGTTATAGCTTATACTGGCGCACTCTTGCTGAATTTGTTACAAACGTCTCTATCAGACAGATCTCGTTACGTTATTCCAAAATCAACGTATAGTTACGCTGACTGAGGAGAGGAGAGGTTTAAAAGCGGCACATTGATTTTAGAAAGCGCCATTTAGCACTGGTTGCACTGTAATGTTACTAGAAACCCATTTTTCAGTCTTCTTCCCATTTTTCACACATTTAGATCATGGTAAAAGGTAGCAAATACACACAGCTCGTTATGGAGACAAGAATTAACAGCTCGCATTAGTATTGATTCTCGGAGCTGGTTACGGCACGCGTTTGCAAAGAGATTTGAAGGCCTCGCCAGAATACAACCATTTGCTAGGCGTACCTAAAGCACTTTTACCACTGGGCAACAAAGATGCACTGATTACACACTGGGTAGAGCTATTTGAATCACACCACATATCCGCACAAGAAGACATCTATGTCGTGACCAATGGGCAATGTTACGACGCCTTCAAGCAGTGGGCTTCACTGCATGCCATTCCGCCAGAGCATATCGTCAGTGATGGCACAACCACCAACGAAACCCGTCTCGGCGCTGTCCCTGATATCATGTTTGGTATCAAAGCATTCGGATTAATGCAACAAGATGTGCTGGTAGTGGGTGGAGATACCCTGTTTTTGCATGATTTCGATTTGGCTCAGTTCCTCAAAACATTCAAACAATATCCATCCAGCTGTTTAGTGACAACCTATCAAGTGACCGATCAAGATGTACATAAATTTGGCATTGTCGAGACAGATCAACAGGGTGCCATCACAAGTTTCCTTGAAAAGCCTGAACCTACTGCCACCGACGCTCGATCTGCTTGCCCTTGCTTTTACCTGTTTCGAAAAGAAGCACTGCCAATCATTGATGAGTTTATCACGGCATGCAGAGAATCCAATGCCCCCAAGGAAGCGTACGATGCCACTGGTAAATGCCTTGCCTACCTCTACCCTCGCTACACCATCTCCACGTACCCCATCTCTGGTCGCATCGATGTAGGTGGTTTGGAGTCTTACATTGATGCTAATAGATACTTTGAGAAATAATGATTTATTTGAATAATTAAAAAAGAAAACTAGTCTAGCATCCCTTATGATGAGAATCTGCCATGGCTGTTGCATTGAACAGGATAGAGATTGGGATAGTAATTTGGGATTGTTTAGGGCCTAAAGGTACCAGAGGGGTGTGCGCTGGTTTAGACATGTTATTGGCTACTGGATCCGGGTATTGTGGATCAAATACTAAACTATACGACCATTCAGATGGCATGTAGCGTCTGAAGAAATGGCAATTAGGGAGCTTCCAACGGTGGTTGTATACTTTACTGTTTCCACCTGCCATCACATCAGTGGCCAGTCCACTAGCAGCTTTGAATTGGATGTTCTGGTTGCTCTGTGCCCATTTGAAATAAACGTCGAGAGAGGACGGGTAGTTTGGAGCAGGAGTGGGGCGGCTGGTTCCATCTGGTACACTGTATGAGTAACTTGAATTCTGATTGTCATGCTTCTTTTTCACTTACTCAAAGATACACCATTGACGGTATATTGCAGGATGAGTTGCTGGCTCGGAGTAAGCATTTGATTTGCCTTTGGGTTGGTAATGGTAACAAGCGCACTTGTTGTTGTTGTTGCTTCATCCGCAATAGCCACTGTGATCACAGCCAAAAAGAATGCGATATAATTTATTACACTATACATTGGATAAAGAAAGCTTGTTAAATCAGGGAGAGCAAAAAAGAGATTGTCTAATAAGCAAACTGTCTAAAAATAAAATGTATCGAAAAAGTAGGGGTTGTTTCTCAATGTATAAGCTTCATCATCACAACCTATGAGAAAAGGGGGGTTGTCGATTCGTAGTAGTAGAGTGCATTTGTATGTATGTATGTAGCCAAAGGTGTGTATCAAAGCCATTTGAATGTTGAAAGGGAATTTATTAGTATGGTACGTGTGCTTGTAAAAATCCTAGCATAGCAATTGATTCTCCAAAATAGGTACATTCATCATCTTCATCTATGTATTTCATCAGTTGGTGCAACTGCTGCTGCCAACCAAGCACCCAGAACAAGAAACTGACTGGCGCACTGAACGCAAGATCGCTGTAATCGGCAATGCATTTTCCATTCAGCTTGTAGCCAGCTCGGATAGGACACTCATCGCCACCTTTGGCCAGTTGATTGGCAAAGAATTGCCCTACTGTCTGTAGCAGTGGCAACAGTCGCTCGTCCTTTGAAAGCATGTAATAGTGTCCCAGTCGCCAGGGCACACGACACGAGTTCCAGTTGTAATCGGGATCATGCTTACTCTCCAAGACCTCTTTATGCACAGGTTTGTATGTCTTTGTCCTTGGATCCAAGGTCAAGAAATCAGCAATCAGGCCTGTCTGTGGGTTTAAAGCCAGTTGCGCTTGACATGTATTGACAATGGCATTGATGACATTTCCCCAGATCTGCTGCCTTTCTTGGTCGCACTATCGATGCGTGGATGAGTATTATGTGTGTGGTCTGCATGGATCCCTCGTAGACTTACATGGTAAAACATCAGATACCCGCTCAGAATGAAATCACTGGGTCTTGTCAAAGCATAAGCTTCATCTCCTGGATCAGCCCAATCACCCACCAAAGGCATGAATGTATCATGGTTGAAGCAGTGCTGCCAAATGGAGGCAGCCAATGCACAGCCAGCAGCGTGATAATCGTATTCCCCTTGAGCGCCGCCTCTGCCCCATACTTTACCAGCAATAAGCAGAGCAGTGGCAATATCCACATCGCCGTCTGTTGCACAATTCTGCCCTCCTTGGTCGCCTGGCACAAATGATCCACTCTTTGTGCTCTTTTGTTGCCATTGCATTAATCCTTTTGGATTTCTCCACTGTAAGAAATATCTGTAGAGTCCATCAAAATCCTGCTGGTTGCGCTTGAGCACGGCAATCAGCATGCCGTAGCCTACATGGCATATCAGTGAAGGCTCTCTCAAACCCTATAGGCGTCGTGCTTACCATGTGCTTCTGAACATGTCATTTCCGGACATCCTTCATTCGGTTCCTTGTAGTAGACGTAGAAGCCGTCCCCGTACGCACGCAAATACCTATATGCCATGTGTCAACACACGCATTGCTGGGTGCTGTTGTGATCGAACGCTTACTTGGATCTCCATTGGCTATAAGCTTCTTCGACGCTTCTGCCCATGTTGCTTGTGATGAAAAGAAGAACAAGAAGAAGAAAAAAAGTCGAAAAGAAAGATGACAATGATAATAACCGCGAGGGATATTTTTAGTCGTTTTCTATTATTAATTTTTTGGGTTTCTCGGTAAATACATTTCAACCGTTATGGAAAAATCAATCTTCTTGTAGCGACGAGAGAGAGAGAGAGCTCAGCATTGTGTTGAGAAGAGCACGTTGTTGTTTGATAAATTGAGTTTTGGCTGGTTTGACATGATGTAATTTTTGGTGCACACAGAGTGAGGCATTGAGGTTCATTCCTCGTCCTCGTTGGCATCACATTCTACATGACGAATATTGCACAATGAATAGAGCCATGCTGTCCTTCAAGAGCAGAGCAGAGCAAATTGACATTTGACATGCGTGATCACCACATCATGCAAAATTGAACTGCAGCGACGTCCAACAAGTGGCTTGTTGCTTGGGAGATGGCTAGTACATCACGCTTTTAATTTCAAATAGATTGCACCTTGTTCTTCTTCATCCAAACATGTCGCAGACACCACAGCAATCATTTCAGCCAAGAGGAGGCCGTGGTGGAGGCGGATTCAGAGGCGGATTTAGAGGCGGATCAAGAGGCGGTGGAGGACGAGGCAGAGGCCGGGGCAGAGGCAGAGGAGGTTTCCATCACAACGCACCTAGACAGCCTGCCTATCACCCAGATGTCGATTACACACCAGAAGCAATTGAACACCGTTTCGCAGCGTTCTATCTACCAAGCATGACTCAAGATCCTTGGAGACATCTATCAGCAGAACAACCTTGATGCATTTACTACCACTATCTATGTCATCCACCACTATTTCAAATAAACACACATCTATATAGTTGCAAATCCAGGCACATGTTTGTTTTATTCAGCATTGAAATATGAAGAGTGCCATGTAGCGCAGAATTTAGGGTATAAGAATGCATCGTTTTCGTATTAGGTGTACATGGGTGAATTCACATTGCTGCTGTTGAGGTGGCTGGAAGCATCCAAATCTTCAGTTTCAATCTTTACAATGTGCTTTCCAGGGATCATGATGAGGCCCACAAGTCGTTTCTCAGCTATGACATGCCATCAGCACTGGAACGAACCACACATGAACTAACGTTACCTCCTCGAAACTCTTCTGTATGAGCCAATATAATATTCTTTTCCTTGTCAATGCACACAAAGGTACCAATGAATGTTCTGCCATCAGTAATTTTGATACGCGACTTGAAGTTCAAGTATGAGTTGAGGCGTCTAATGTTCTCTGTGTTGGCTACCATGGTGTTGTTGGATCCAGTAAAACAGTGAAAATTGTTTTTCAGTTTGAACCAAAAACTCTCATGACACTTGTTCGGGAACTGATATGGGTATTACTGGATAGTTCGAACCGCACTACTGAATTTCAAAGCGATAATGCAATCTTTTCTGCTTGCAGAGGCCAAATTGCCAACACAGTATATCGCTGAAATGCTGGTGCTACATATTACACTTCTTAAATCATATCTATTGTTCTCTGGACATTGTGAACGTAATGTAGAGACATGCAGATCTATACATCAGACAGGCATTCATTCTGGCCTGCCACAGCAGGTTGAATATCCTTCCAGCTTCTGCTTCAGATTGGCCAGATTTTGCTCGGAATCGAATCCATTCACCTAATTTGGAAAATTATATTATGTAAGTCGTGATGATCATCCCATACTTTCTAATGATCTATTAAAGTACTTTTCAAGGCGCATCCGATGCTATCGATTAAGAGACATGTCTTGATTGCACTCGCTGATTAATGTCCGAAAATATGGAATAATCATTTCAACGAGTATCTCGAAATTTCACATAAGAAGGTCCCACAAACGGAATTCAGGGAGTTGCTTTAGACTCGTAGACACATTTTGATGTAATATATACCATAGCAAAAGTCTTCATTTTTGAGGTGAAAAACGCGATCGTTTGAATTTTGATGAAATCCATGAGGTACCCCTCATGGTTTGGAGGAGTCATGTTTTTTGGGTCTCAAAAAAGGTGAGCAAGGGTGTCAGTGAGGAAAAACTAGTTGAAAGCAATTGTACAGTGTTATTTCGACCGTCCAAAACAGCTTCCAACTCGAGAAATCACGGCCAGAGTGTATCCAGTTTCATAGTGGTTTATATAATTTCAACTAGTAGGAGGTATCGTGGGTATGTTGAGTGCCCGTACATGATTTTTTTCGTTAATACAGACGTTGTTATGCATCCTGCTGCTGAGGAAGAACCAGATCCACATTTACAAGTTGCATTCTTATGTTATTTAGTACATACTAGCACACACAATAGCAAGAGCTGGATCTTTCACAATGATTTCTCAGACAGATCAGACACGGTAATGTATTTAGATTACCAATGAACGGACGCTAAGAATGTGTATATATTGTTAGCTATGCATGCTTCATAATACTCAACCGACAACAAGTATTAGTAGAGAATGCATCAATGAATATAGGGTGCCTGAGACATGAAATGAAGGGTTTATGATGCACGCTTGGATGTAGATTATATTCCCAATGAGCCATATATTCAAACAGACATGTATGGCCATCATCTCATTACGCTACGCACTGATCAATCGCTAACCATAATTTATGGTCACAAGCGAGATTTTTGTATCTATTAGCGTAAAATTGCAGATCAAAAGCCATTATAGGCTTAGTATAGGCAGAGTGCAAGCTATCGCCCCAATTGTCCATGCAAATTCTTTGAAATACAGTCTTTACCGAATATTCACAATTTCGTTATTATCTAAAAAGGAGGGAAGAAGGGGGGATTCCTCGATCCCACCACCACCACGTATAAATAGTGATCAGTGAGTGGCTCACATCCAGATTTTTTGCAATTGTGACAAGGCTAATTCGACTATTGCGTGGCCAAAACAAGTCGAAAACCAAACCCAACCTCCTATTAAGTCTTTTCATCAATTTTCCTTATCATTAAAATGGCACCAAGAAGAAAGGGTAAAGACAGAGACCAACTCCAAATTAGACCTTATCGTCCTCCTCGCCGACAAACTCTCATCGCCACACCAGCCAAGACAAAGAAGGCTGCTAGCACATCAGAAACAGCGCCAGCAGCTGCACCATCCACGTCCGCTTCTACTTCTACTACTACTACTACTACTACTAGTACTACTTTACGAGAAGAAGAATTCCCAGTATCCGACGCGAACCCAATTACCATTATTATTGAAGATGACCCAAGTGATAGCGACAAAAACAAGAATGGACAAGAAGGCGCCAATAAAAATGAGTCTGAAGAGCACAAGAAAAATCGTGGTTCATGGACACCTGAAAAGCAAATTGTTCTCTTGCAAAAGTATGCTGAACACTTTCCACCTGGAGCTCCTTGGGGTAAGAGCACTGAGGCATGGCAAAAGATTGTAGACGCCGTAAATGCTGTTGCTCCCAATGACACACCTCTTCGTTATGATGCTTGCAGACGTGCTGTAGACAGAATCTCGGAGAGATACATGGAAGAAGAGAGCATCCAAAAGGCGGCCATTGCGGCCTTGACAAAGGTATACATTAGAGAATCTACATGGTATGTATAGTAGCCATCTACTCACACCAGTTGCGTCCACACAGAGAAACAAGCACGAAGGCGAAAAGGCCGACAAGCTCATTCAACAAGAATCCAAGAAGGAAAGAAAGCGTATGAAGCGATTGATCATTCAAAGATTAGCAGGTGAAAAGCCAGTTCCATTAGCTATCCGCGGCGGCACCAATGCAATGCCTGGGCCATCATTATCACAACCGCCACCCCCACCCCCACCAAATCAATACATTGCCACACCTGTTCCTCCTCCCATTTTCAACTACATTCAATTTGATCAGGCCTATGTTGAAGAGCAGCGCCAATACCAGCGATCCGTACTGCAGCATTTGGAGAACATGAGTGAGATTCTCAAGGATTTAAGCCAAAGATTGCAAAAGGAATAATGGATGCGACCCATTGAATACGATTCATCAATAAATACAATTAACATTTTATGTCTAGAGAGGCTCATTATCTACTTTGTTGGTGCTCAGCAGCTTCATGACGAATTCAAACATAAAGACGGCAGAGGCGTTGGTGGGGAATGCACGCAAAAAGGAAGGCAAGAAGCCTCTGTAAAAGCCCTTGAGGCCTTCTGTTTGGTATACATAACGTGCAACGGAGGTTGGTGTAGGGAACTTTTTGGGAGATACGTCAGGCTGCGTCATGTAGCGATTCTTGACCATGTCTAGTATTTTGTACACACACTTCAGTCAGCATGCTGTTTGTATGATATACTACTCCCAAGGGTTACCTGAAGGAAATGCGCCTATCCAAAATGCAGTGGCACTAAGACCACCTGCAATGAAGGTAACACTACCATCTGTCAAACTCGTCTTTTTGAGTTGCGTTGTAAATACTTCATACGAACTCCAGAATACGAAAAACCAACTACGAAACAGCATGGTAGGCGTCAAACCTTGCCACAGTCCAAATATGCCATTGTTTCGAACCTAATAATGATACAGAACGCAGTCAGACACACTGGCTCACTGTGTGTCAAGAAGCCTTGGAGATGAATTTACCACTTTCCGGATGCAGTCAATGGGGCCTGAATAGGTCTTTGATTTAGCGTCGTATTGCACTTGTAATCTGGCTTTGATCTGTTCCACTGGCGTGGCGACAAAGGACACTGTAATGCCTCCTGCCAAACCTGCCAAACCATGCTGGAAGATGCTGAGAGGCTTATCTCCATTCCACTGCTGCTGGATCATTCGAGCATTATGCAGCGTGCCCAGCCTTCAAGAGAAGATTAAGGTTCAATTTCGGATACCACATTTGCCTATCCAGCACAACAGCACTTACATGATGCTGTCCATAAACATCCAGCCGACAAGAGGTGGAGTGGCACCTTTGTACAAGGCTCTGGGACCTTCTTGTCGCACTGTCTTGAGGAAGCAATCCAATGGGCCTTTGAATCTGCCGTCTGATTTGCTCGTCGTCTGCATACGGATCTTGACAGTGTCTGCGTATACATGTGATTGAATACTCGTGTGCTGCTGAGTGAATACAGGTGCTACTACTACTAGTACGTACCGAATGGATGGCCCACTGCTAGTTTTGTAATGCCCGAAGCCATTCCTGCAGCGAAACCTCGAAACCTGTTTTGCAATGATTTGTCGGTGAGCTCTGGATTAGCTGCTGCTGCTTGGTTATCTATTGGCACAAGAAGAAGATCAGTATGGCTTCTCGCGATGAGACGTTTAGGACATGCCTTTTGACATTTTTGGTGTGCTCTTGTTGACAAATGAGAAAGAAGCGCAGAGATGTTGATCAATTTATAGATGATCTTTTTCAAGCAGAGATAACTTAAATCCCAAGAGTCACATTAGTTGGATTCGCCTTTTGAAGTGTGCTGGTTTGGTGCCTTGATTTGTTATGCCGTTTACATGATGGTTCACTTGCTTGGCTCCAATGCAATCATTGGGATAGGAGAGCCACGACAGCGGACCAAAGATGGATTCTGTTAGCCTCGACTGGCTGCTCAGAGCAGCATTTCCTCATGCTGAAATGCGCTCACATGTCATGGTCCAAGCGCAGGAGAAGGATCATTTCTACTATAGCTGAAGCAGGCAATGCCAGAGACCTGTTACTTTGATGCCATTTGTGGACGAGTAGCATTTGTAACCTAGCAACCTTCTTGAGCCTTGGCAAGGCATGAAAAGAAAGAAGCGCCTCATGCATGTCTGATCAGCGTCGACATTTGCGCCGACATACTCTACATGTTTTCGAGATACTCCTACTGGGCCATGCCATTTAGAGCAGCTTTCCTGGACCCAATGTCTGTCTAAAAAAAGCAAAGAGCAATGGCTCTGTCAGCCTCGCTGCTGCAGTCATCTCTCTGGGATAGCCGAGAGCTGCATTTGTGAGAGAAAACATGATTGACACTGTTCTTGATTGGTTGAACAAGCATCTTGAATTCAAACGCACATCTCTGTACTCCAATTGGAACAAATTAATCAAGAGGAAAAAAGTGGGGATTTCAAGGGGTTCCTTTTGGCCAAGGTCGATCAGAGCAGAAAAGGACATCCTTTGGGCCAAACCACGCTGCTGCCACACGCTGAACTGAACTGAATTGAGCCGAGTTGCGCTCCAGCGAGCGAAACGCACAGGAAATCAAATCACTCGAGCATGGTCGCACAGAGGGCAAGCAAAAATTGTATGGTGAAAAGGTCAGGTGCCAGATTCTCCCCACACACGACATGAAAACAATAATAAACAAACTTTTTTTTTTGCTGCTGCACATATAATTCTCTTTCTTTCTTCTTTCTCACTCTTTTCAGCCATTCTTTAAAAGCGCATTTGCCCCTCCTCCTCCTCCTCATCCTCATTCTGCTCACCATGTCTCAAGGCGTATCGTCATCTTCATCATCCACAGCAGCAGCAGCAGCAGCAGCAGCAGCAGCAGCAGCAGCAGCAACGTCGAATGTGGGCGGGCCTGATTTAATTGCCTACCAAAACTACTTTGCCTTTAATCCCACAATCGAAATTGAAAAGAGAAAGCATCTGGTGCAGGCGTGCACCCACTGCCAAAAGGTACGTAGTAGCTATGCAGCGCCTGTTATTGGCACTAACCGTCTTTTGTCGCAGGCTCATCTCAGCTGCGATGGAGGTAAAATGCGTACACACTGGAAATAGTAAAGAGATGTAAACTGTGTTTCTCACGTTTCTTATTTTGTACAAAAGGCCGCCCTTGTCAAGGATGTATAAAACGTGATTTGGCAACGACATGTTCTGACAATAACCGCAAAAAGATGAAGCTGAGCACGTCTGCCAACAACGCCATGGACAACAACGACCAGCTGTACTCGCCTAATAACAATGTGCCATTTACGCCTGCTGACGGTATGCTGTATACGGTCCGTGTCTCTTGATACCCATACTTACTAATTCTCTAAATGCAGGCAACAGCAATGCCAACTTTATCGATACATCACAACTGTTTAATTTCTCACTGACTGATTTTGGATTTGGATCAGAGACAGCTGGATTGGAGTACGGCATACTGGGCAACATGCTGGTGGACGGCCCTCCTTCGTCTTCCACCACGCCTGTTACGACACCGACCACAGCTCAAATGAACGAAAAGACACTGACAACATCTGCAGCCACACCTACTACTAATACTACTTCTACTTCTACTACTACCACTACCGCTACCACTACTACTTCAGCCACCACCGCAGCATCTTCTCCAAGTACATTTCAAGCACTTTCAGCATTATTTCCATTCCCTTCATCTCCCACAAGCCCTCTTCCTCACCAACAGCATCAGTTACAACAACAGCAGCAGCAGCAACAAATGCAGTTTCAATCGCCCATGCGTAGACCACAACCTCAGCCGCAACAATTCTCATCTCCACCTATTGCGCCCATGAAAAGAGACAGCACGTCTTCTTCTACCAGCGCCAAATCAACATCAAGGCGAAAGGGCAATTGCGGCAACACACCCGAGGCTGTGTACAATAGTGTGAAGAGGCCGTTCAATTACGCAGAGGGATTTCATTACCTGATTCAATATGTGACAGACCGCATGGGGCGTGAAGATTTGATGCGAATCAGTAAATCGCTGTCGCTATTTCGACCTTCGTTTCTATCGCTGATCATGAATTTGACAGAGGAGGACCTGGTGTTTATGGAGCGCTGTATTCAGAGAACCTTGCTAGAGTACGAAAAGCTGATCAGCTTCTCTGGAACGCCAACTGTTGTGTGGAGAAGAACGGGCGAAGTGTGTTTGGTTGGAAAAGAATTCTCGCTTCTCACGCAATGGACAAGAGACATGCTGCTGAACAAAAAGACATACATTTACGAGGTAACCTGGCAGGGCCCAGCAGAAGAAGCGCATGCGCGGGCGTATACTAAACCAGCTTTTATTATAGTTGATGGAAAACCAGTCTGCCGTGGAATATTGGGAAAAGTTCAGTACACACGCATTTGACAATACAGACAAGGCGTGTAGCTACTCTTGCATCTTGCGCACGCCACAGCAAAAACCAGTGCCATGTACATTCTGCTTTACCATCAAGAGAGACATCTTTGATTTGCCAAGTGTCATTGTGGGCAATGTAAGTCATCTCATCTTGTTGCTGGCTGTACTAACACGGAGCACTAACAAACAACTCGTAGTTTTTGCCTATTCTCAGTTAACATCTTTTGGCACTTGCTATTATAGCATCATGGATACACGCATACTATATATAACTCTCATATTCGTTTGTTGATGAAATAAAGATACCATTTATTATTACACAGATACATGTAGTTTGCAATTAGATACAGCCACGGTAACCACGAATGCACCATTCAATTGGAATAACACCTTCGCTGGGATGAGCCAGATCATTGAACACTTGGGGTGTCATATCCAAGGAGCCTATATGGTTGAACGGTGTAAGCTGTGCTGTTGTATTCGGTCAATAGATGTATATATATATTTACCTTCTGCACATCCAGGGCAGCAATCGGTTACTGTGCACACTGTACTTTTACCACCATGTTTCACACGCAACTGCAAAAAGCACCATGGACTCTTTTTCGATGCTTGGCCATACTGCTTTATATTCATGGCACAAATTCGGCTATGATCATTTTCAACAGGACCACACGACCCAATGGCACCGCCTTCAGTGACTGGATGGAAAAACGTGCCAGTGCCTCGAAACAAGTTTGCTACAATATCCACTACATGGCCTACGCCACGTTTATCCACAATGGGCCTGCTCTCCACCACAAAAGAAACAGATATCAGATTGAACAAGAGAAGCACGCCAAACAGAGCACGGAATACAGCCAACATGATAATGGATTGATATGTAGAGAGAGAGAGAGAGAGAGAGAGATAATTCTGGAACATGGACAATGTTGGATGTGGAGCCTTTTTATATTGTTTGATTCAAATAGACCAAGGAGAGAGATATGATAAATTAAGCATTTAATACTCTACAGTAACAAAGATCATCGAAAAGGGAGCATATAGCTATAGCATGGAAAAAGGTATGAGAGGGAATGTCAACTTGCTATGTTTGTGTAGAATAAAAGTGTGCATTTAATTTCAAGCAAGTTTTAAGGGCTCTTCATATTTGCCACTTCAGATTACCTTAACAGTAATCGAGGCGAGTGCAGTAATACAATTTTTGCTCCTTACTATCTCCTCCTCCCCTTTCCCATGTGTCTGAACGGCTTCTCAAGTCATTTACAAGACTTTGCATCTATATACATACTTTGGCAGGTCTTTAGTCAACCACAACAAAAGAGGACACACATACATGGTAGCACTTTCTTTGAGCGATTAATTTAATTATCGCACCTTTATATTAAACATTCTCTTGGTGAGAGTATGAACAGACATTTATATTAAGAATGCGTGTCAACTGATGTAATTTGATGAAATTAATAAGGGGTCTGTATCATGGTATATTCTCGGACGGATCCAGATCTCGCTGAGATTGTTTGTTTCATCTTTGATTCGGAAAATGTATAGTGCATAATAATGGTAGATGCATTTTAGCCGACTGATCTCAACGCTGTCAAAATTTGATAGACAAATGCACATATCAGAGATATACGAGCTGTAATCCATCCCCGAACTATGGTTCTAATGGGGGATGCTACAGCTTGCGCCTTTAGCAGGCTTACACTAATAATGCAAGGCTGAATCTTACGAAATGAATCAATTCTGTTCATCGGTTGAACGATATGTGGCTTCTAGTAGTAAAGGAAAGCTATGTCAGAGTCGAGCGAGAGAACTCCTCTTTTCTTATCCGTCAATTGACACAATGCTAGTCAATCGATTCGATACCTACTACAAAAACAGTTTTTCCATCGATTTTGTGTATTGGGCACGCTTTTTGGGCAGAAATCTTCTCGCTTTTCAATGAATAAAGAATTTGATAATGCACTGTTTCGCTAGATGATAAACTACAGACCATCAAATCAGATGTTGTTAAGCGCAATGTTCAGTGAGCAGCCCTCAAAGGTATTTACCACTGTAAAATCAAGACTTTAAATCGCTTGTATCTCGCCAACGAAGCGCGATCTCGACCTCAAAACAGCCGCGATCGTGTTCTACGACCTGACATTAGGTAATGAATCACTCTTCAGCAAACTTTTGGGGATCGAGTTGATGATCGATTTTTGGCAAATTTTGCCTTGTACTAGCAAGGGAAAAATGAATGATTTTGAATGATGGACGTTTTCACCTCGAAAACGATGTTTTCTACTAAGGTATTCCTATGCTCAAAATAACCGCAGAGAAGCATTGGAGTATATAAAAGTGTCTTTTAATTGATTTACTATAGTGTTTGTAGACGTTTCCTCCAGAAACGTATTTCGCATTTTTTGACAGTTGCTATCC
>JAXQGS010000274.1:0-41339 GCA_037040325.1 Mucor sp. M7501 | reverse complement strand
CAAGCGATTTAAACTCTTGATTTTACAGTGGTAAATACATTTGAGGGCTGCTCACTGAAGATTGCGCTTAATAACATCTTATCTGATGGTCTGTGGTGTCTCATCTAACGAAATAGCACATTATGCATACAAGAGGAACACGTAAGAAGCTTGGATTGAGTTTGACATTGCCTCAGTTTCGAATGTGTTGTGTAAATGGTCAAGCTATGCTTGCTCCTTTGAGACACCCACACTAGCAGGGGTGAGTGATTTGCGAATTGAATAGTATCACAGCATTGCCTGATCTTTTTGGCATGAACTTGGCCAAAATGATCTATGCGTTCTATGCCATGTCGTGCAACGCCCATGACCAGCGATAAGCAAATTTGCATTTATCGCCGTGTTTTTTTTTGCAAAGAGAATCTCCCTTCTCCCTGAACCGAATTCACACTGTTGATGTTTCCGCATTGTTTGTACTCATTTGATGCATCTGCATTGTATCACAAAGATCGATATGCTGTTATGAACGTGTATAAATCGCTTTATTAGATGTAAATTAGAATATAACTTGATAGAAAATCATCCTTAAACAAGCTCCATGTAACGCTTCAATTCGTAATCTGTAACAGTGTTTTGCCAAAGGTTCCACTCGTGCTTTCTGGTACTGACATAGTGATCAACAAACTCATCACCCAGTACTTTACGTGCAACAGAGTCCTTGTTGTCCATCTCTACCGTGGCTTCTTGAAGCGTGCGTGCTAATCTTTGATTGCCTGTTTGATCGCCTGCAGTTTGACTTGGACCTGTTGGGAGCTCTTGCTTGGTCTCCATGCCCCAGTAACCACACTTGAGAACAGCAGCTAAAGCCAAGTGAGGGTTGATATCTGCTCCTGACACTCTCTACAGTACACATATTGTGGATGAGTATATGGCAATGATAGACTGATCAAATCACCTTGTTCTTACCATTTCCATCCGAGTAGCACTTGCAGATGTGCTAGGTGGAGCTATCACACGCACAGCACTATGACGAGAGTCCATACCCCATGAGACACTTACAGGGGCCCAATAGTTCTCTACCAGTCGCTTATAACTATACATGTTGATCTGCAATTAGACCCAATTTCTCACGTAACCCAAACATAAACAATGGCTTGTTACCTATTCACAGTAGGGGCTAAAATAGCCAGTATACTAGGCAATCCTCTCAACACACCAGCCAAAAACCAAACAGCGTCCTTTGTCAGGTTGGGAACATCCTCACTGGGCTCTCCAATAGCAAACACATTCTCGCCCTTTTCATTCTTCAAGCTGAAATGCATATGACCTGAACAACCGGGCTGATCACTGTAAGGTTTGGCCATAAAGGAAGGCATGACATTGTGCTTCAAGCCAATTTGCTTCATGGACGTCTTGAAGAGTGTACCACGATCGCCCATCTCCTTGGCCTCTTGATACAAGACGGCAGCTTCGAATACGCCAGGACCTGTTTCTGTGTGCCAGCTTTCGACATCCACGCGGAACTGCTTGAGCCAGTCAAAGGCATTGTAATAGAATTCTTGATTCTGTAAGGGCCTCAAGACTGAGTAGCCGCACATGCCCAACGTCAGCGGAGTGAGCTGGCTATGACCCTTTGCACTCAAGCTCTCGGTTGTTTCTGCAATGGCGTTGGCGTCAGTATTACATATTTATATGCATGCATGCCCCCTATACCCTACACGTTACGGTAGACTTACCTTTAAAGCAAAAGAACTCGAATTCAACACCACAATAAGGCGACAATCCCAGTCCATTGAACTGCTCAACAGCACTTTTGAGCAAGTTGCGAGGACAGCAGTAGAGAGGCTTGTTTGTCACAGGATGATAGAGACTGACAAAGAAGAAGGGAATGTCGTTTTCCCATGGTATACGGCGATAAGAAGATAAGTCTATCTTGGCAATCAAATCAAAGTACTGGCAATCTTTGCCTGCAAATTCGCTTGGAGTCGTGTAGTTGTTGTCTTGAATATCCCAGCCAAAGATAACAGAGCAGAATCCTGTGCGCCATATGGACTGTCAGTACCGCACTCCTCTCTGCTCTTTTGATGTGCACTTACCAAAGCCGTCCTTGGCTACGTGTAAAAACTTGTCCTTATGCATCACTTTGCCTCTCAACAAACCGTCAATGTCGACAGCAGCCACCTTGACCTTTGTGTCGTTGGCGAGCGTCTCCTCCAAGTTTTCAAGCGTCAGGGCGGATTGTTTGGTCATGTTGTGAAATTTAATATAGAATACTAAAAAGAAAAGCAAACAAAATAGGTACTTGAGCAAGTTATTTATGCACACACACGTTAGTCAATGACACTAGCGAGTTACATCAATGCTCATCTGAGCTGTAAAATGCGGTACACAGCACCACAGCAAACATCGTCATCTCATCCATCACTTTTTGTGCTTCTAACAAAATAGGCAAATTTATGATTACGCTGAATGCGAGCATATAAGAGGACCGGCCACATTCGGTCCTCCCCCACCCCCTTTCGAACATCAGCAGTGGATGAGAGTAGCACAAGCAGGTAGGTAGATTTGGTGGGTCACGTCAATTTAGAGTGTGGTGGTATAAATAAGAAAATTTTCCCTTGTTCCATTTCGCTTCTTCTTTTTACTTATTTATCTATTTATTCGCCACCTTACATTACCATGGCCACTGAAACCAGCACCATCTACTCTTTGGACGATGTCTCCAAGCACAACACCAAGGACGATTTGTGGATGACCATCCACAACAAGGTCTACAACATTACTGAATTTGTTTTGGAGGTAAGGATCTGCGCCCATGCGCATTTGGCTAAGCAGACTCACTCATCAGTGTCTTTATCTAGCATCCTGGAGGTAAGCGCATCTGCCGTATGGACACACACACACGTGAAAGCAGGTATTGATTGGGGTTGCACATTAGGTGAGGAGGTTTTGCTCGACGAAGCAGGTAACGACATGTCAACTGCAAAACACAAGAGAAATGTAGCTGACGGACCCACTAGGCAAGGATGCTACCGAGTCCTTTGAGGATATCGGCCACTCTGACGAGGCCCGTGAGATTCTGGAAAAGTACCTGATTGGCACCTTGGACGAAGCTGTAAGTAGAATCCGTCTGTTTATGGGTAAATGGAGATTAATATAATGCATATTAGTCTCAAAACAGCACCTACAAGTTTAATGTCATCCGTGCTGGCGAGCTCCCTGAGGAAAAGAAGCAATCTGGATCGTAAGTTATTTGTTTGGACAAAAGAAAAGAGAGAGCGAGCACTGATGTTGCACATAGATTCCTTCGTGTCGTTCTGCCTGCCCTCGCTGTTGTCGGTGTCATTGCCTACAAGTTTATCCTTGCTCCTCAGCGTCAATAAACACAAGACAAAATAGTTCCAGAGTGCATATTGTAAACAAATGCATTTCGAATAAAAATGTACATGTATAAATTGGCTTTCTCTCCCTCCTCCTCTTTGCCATTCCCTTTTTTTTTTCTTTTATTCATTTGATTCCTCACTACTCACACTATGGGAGCACTGGCAAAGCAGCAGCAGCGATCCACCAGCGCATCGTACCAGATTGTCTTGCATCAGATTGGATTCCTGCTCACAGGGCTGTGCACAACGCTCGGTGTGCAATGGCTATTTTACAGAGGCGCTGCCAGTAAGTGTGTACTTGTTGCATATAGACAACCTTCTCACCTAGACCCAGCATCCATGAGTCTGCTGCCTCAACTGTCCAATTACACGGGCATGTTGCTGGTAGGCCTCTTTGTGCCCATCTTGCTTAGACGAAAAGAGCAAATGGCATTGCAATACAAACTGATCCTCACAGAGGAAGAGACAGATGATGGCCACTTGTTCAAAGACCATGTAAGTAGTATACCTTCTTTATTTCGCTTGGCAGAAATGAAGCTAATTCACCGTCTCCTTGTATATACAGTTGGTCTCCTCCAAACGAGAGACACAAGACCAAGAAGAAGACGATTTGAAACTACCCACACCTGCTTTCATGAAGGAGGAAGGCCCCATTCCACACTTTGCCATCATAAAACTAGCATCGCTGGATATCATTGCTAGCTTTGCTCTGACGATTGGATTCTCCATCATTGGCAGCGGAATGTATCAAGTCATCTACAGCAGTGTGGTGGTCTGGTGCGCTATTTTCACTTGGTTCTTTATGGGCAGAGCGTTATCTCGAGTGCAGTGGATGGCCATCATTGGCACAAGTTTAGGGTTGGGCATCAGTTCACTGGATAGCATCCGAGGATCGCCATTACAGGAAGATGCCTTTGCATCCCTACAGACGGATCAAGAAGAAGGTAAATGCCTGCTGGCTGCGGTGAGATGGTATATTCACACTGTTTTCTTTCCAGATGCAACAAGAAATGTGCTGCTCAACGGAACCTTGATGACACTAGGCGGCACTCTCATTTCAGGTACGTACAAACATAGTCGACAAGAGAAAAAGCCTAATTATTTACACTTGAACTGATGTGCTTTGTTTGTGTATCTGCTAGCGTGCATCTATGTGTATGCGGATAACATTCTCTCCAAGACTGATAGACAGCCTCTGCCCGCAAGAGTCTGCTGCTGGATGGGCGTCTATACGTCGCTCTTTACCTGGCTGTGGATTTCAGTATACACGCTGCCTCAATTCAGCGACATCATCCATGTGGATGCTGAAACGTCGACTGCAGCAGTGCTTGCCATGTATTTTATAGTAACAATCGCCAATGCACTGCACTCTTGGAGCTACTATGAACTGATAGAGAGAACGGGCAATGTAGCCACTGGCATTTTACAAGGGCTACGTGCCATCCTCGTGTATTCCATCAGCCATGTCTGGTACTGTCAAGAAGATTCAGCACAATGTAAGTGATCGAGGGGTTGGCATTTCCCTATCTGACACGGTGGTATTCATATATAAATATAGGCTTCACAACCTCCAAAGGATGCGGGTCGCTCATTGTCATTGGATGTGTCTTGGTGTTTACACTGGGCAAAAAGTAATAAAGGATTTTTCATTTTGTTACAGAATTAAAAAAAAGTAAAATGTGCAGCCGATTGGAGACTCTGGATGGTGAATTCAGTCGACTTTTTTAGGGCCAACCAATCATCCAATGTACTATGATGACCATGGAGGTTTTCCATATGCATTAGTTTTGCACGTTCGCAATAGAAATTCAGGCAAAAACAAGCTGAAAGAAAAACTCTTTCTTCAAGTCTACATGAAAATCAGAATCACCCAATAAAAGGGTCGTTCATGTCCCGAGGCAAAAAGTTCTACTACATTTGCGCTTACAGACGTCTGTGTTGACAGACGAAATTTGATGTCCTATTTAAACATCCATGCCACCAAATTGTGGTTGCAAATCACTCAAGTTGGTAAATCCCCTCCCCTCATGCGTCGCTACAGCAGGGAATAAATTGATGGAATGATCCATCATTTGCAGGCTGAGAAGAAAAGAGCCAAATGTTGATGGATTGTTTCAATGTGAAAAATGGAATGTTCAATCTACATGTTACCTAAACTGATTCGAGAACCTATGAAAATGCGGGGGTGGCAGGGAAGGCATTTCCCCCAGGTTTTCTTGATTTGTCCAAGGGGGTGGTGAGAGAGAAAAAGGGAAAATTCAGCCCACCAACGGGAACAATAAAAAACTCTAATTTCATTTATAAATCCCTTTTTCCCTCTCTTTTTCTCTTTATATATCTTTATATAGTGGCAACATGTGGATGGAAACAACAACTGAAAACGCTGTATTTGGTAAGCTTATATACACCCAGGAATGAGATGCGCACAGAGCCGCTGACGGTATGTGGCAATACATATAGACAAGCATCAGATTCAACCTCACAGCATCCACCAGCAGCCATCTGACGGATTCGATCGCTATCTGGAGGACGATGATACCGCTACAGACACTGGCAGAACCATGAGCAGCATTGCAGACAACAGCCAGCTTCAGCAGCACGACTCTCCTCCCTTTGTGGACCACATGGAAGAGACATCTGCCTCCAGCTTTGAAAAGACGATGAAGGATCCCGAAAACAGCCGTGTCTCTCGCTACCAAAACACCTACTTTATGGACGGTGGAAACCGTTTTATTTCAGTAAGCACCATGAAAAACGCTCCCGTATTTTCTCACATTATATTAATATTACAAAAATAGTTGCCAACACTGGGTAACACAAGTACCAAAGCAGCATCGCACATCTCGAGAATCTTTGAAGATTGGCTTCAAAACAAGCTCTACTATCAAAGCACACATGACGGACTGGAGCGATTGCCCATCTTGGAAGACTCTGTTGAATTGCTCGCCGAGGATGTCGTCAACAAGCTCAAATCCAGAAACTCTGTCCGCGGCCTAACTGGCCTTTCTCGCATCATGATCAAGATCAGAACGGGCCATGTCTACACGTATCATCAACTAGAGGACGGCCAACCGCTCATTACGGCTGATATGGAGGATTTCTTCCAGCAGTTTCCTCTGTTTGTCGAGATTATCATTTACACCATGCCAAAGGACTCGGATCAGTCCTGGGACGATGTCCAACTCTTGCTGGCCGTGGAGAACATCACTGTCAATCCATCTGATCCTTATCACATCAAGGAAGATATTCCATTAGTTGCTTGAGTCCATTTACTAGTAGAATTGCCATTTTCAATACCCCTTCTCTCTCTTTTGCACGCACCAACACACACACACTCACTCAATTACCACCTGTCGCTTCTTTTTTTTTTCTTCTAATTTGCATCTGTACATATAGTAATAAATTTCTTTGCTTTAATAACATACTTTGTTAATCGGTATCAGAGTCGGTATAGGATACCAATGCAGCAGTGGTTTGATGAGGGGCGTCATTGTGTCGTATCTTTTTTCTCTTTTCAACGGGTTTCACAACCTTCACGTCATTTAGTTTGATGGATCCCGTCTCGTTGTTGGGTGGCCTTGTTGTCGTTGTAAATGGTTTGGATTGATAAAAGGGATCTGTTTTTAGCCGTGTCCTTGCTGACGCTAAATGGCCCAATGTTCCCGCATGCTTCCTTTTGCTCTTTGATGTGTTGAACAGCGGTGCTGCTGCTGCATCCAATCTCTTTTCGTCCAGCACATGTGTTGCGTTGTATTCGATTGATTTGGCTGCCACAATGTCACTTGTTGTCTCGGGCAGTAGTTCGATCTGCAGTGAATGCTTATCCCGCACCTTTTCTGTCTCTTCTAGCATGAGCTTGTCCTTTTTCTTTTCCTGTCTAAACTGCCTTCTCAGCTGCTGTGATCTGGTATATGGATCTGACCATTGCGTTTCGTTCAGTGTTTGCAGTTGTGTTAGGTGTGGCGTGGCCTCTTGGATGATCTTTTTGTCCTTGATGCCATGCTCAAGGCGATACATGGGGTCGGATTCTAGCTGTTCCTTTTGTTCTTTATCTAGCCATGTGTGTGAGCCTGTCGCTCAAGTGACAGTTCCAACATGGACTCACCTTGCAACTGAATTACTTCGGTATCGTCTGCACTCCATTCCTCCATCTTTTTGCGAGCTCCACTCACTACGACATACGCTGTATTCTGTAGGCACTCGTTCAGCGACAAGTCTCGTTTGGTGCGCAACATGACTCTTTTACCTTGGGGTCTGTATGGATCTCGATCCAATTATCACAAAGATGGCACTTCATTCTGAACTGCAATATAGGCGTACTGTAGTATTTGCCAATCTGCTTCTTTTGGGCATTGTATCGAACACCTACACACACACACAACATGTTGAGCACAGTGTCAAGTCTTCCAGGAACACTGTACGTATTACCTTGACCAATATGATTTTCACATCCACTGCACCAGATGTTGAAGGGCAATTCGAATCTAGGACAGACAGTCGGATCATTTTCTTGTCATGGGCAACATCTTGAATCAGCTATTTACCTGACAATAAGAATGCCCTCGTCGAGTTTTCTCGCTCGGTCGCCAAGAGCATGTTTGCCATAATGCGTATTGATGGAGCCCTAATTGAAGCTTAGTCTGTATCCTGCTTGATTTCTAGATAACAAGCATACCTTTTCAGGTGTCCAATCTGGAGGATAATACTTGTTGAATGGTTGCATTGTTCAAAATGAAAGAAAAAGAGAAAAAGAAGAGGTGTGTGTGTGTGGCTTGCGGTGTTTGGGCTGTTATAAATTTATGAATTTCATGCAACTGTGAAATTGGTATATTCGAGTCAAAAGTGGTATATGTTTCCAATATAAAAGATGCACAGTTCAGCTACCTTTACGTATAGTAATTAATAAGATTCTACTTTATTTGCTACAATTATAAGAGAACATTGTCTTGAGCTATCTATAGACTATACAATGCTTATAGAGGCAGCAATTGTCCTGGACATAAGGCCATCAATTTGACGTTTAATACAAGAGCTTGTTCATGTAAATTCATATACTACTACAAAAGAAAAGCACAGTTAATACCCCCTATCCATCGTGTTTAGTTAGGTGCATTTACATGTACCTGTCTCAATAACTGGTCTCTTCTTTGATTGATAGTAGCTGTACTGGATTCGCCATTTTGTTGTAAAGGTGGAGGATTCTCAAATTCAGGCTCTATTCTCTTCTTGATCAATGCAATCTGTTTCAAGGCCCTGTCGAATTCCCTGTCTACAAGCTCACGCTGCACCTTCAGGTTTTCTACGTCTCTTGATGACTCGAGTTTGAGATGGAGAGCATGGAGTTTCTTGCTGTTGTGATCCAGAATAGCTTTGTCAGACCTGAGAGCACCTTCCATGTGATTGATAAACTTGGCAGCAGATGGCACTAGCAAACCTCGATCTTGTCTTTGCTGCTTTTCATGCAGCACCACACTTGTTGTTGTTGCTGTTGTAGCTCTTGCCTTGCCAGATGGTTGCAGCTGTTGCAGTGTGTGTGCAAGTGAAGCCAGCGAATCTTGATGTGTCTTGGTAGTGTCATGGAGCAATTGGATGTTGCATTCAGAGTAGTTGGAGACATCAGCAATCTTCTTCATTTGAAAGGCGGTAGTTGCTTCATAGCGGCTGAAGATTTCTACAAACTGGTCTCGAGTGTCTTGGTAGAATTGATCATAGGCAGCCCACCGAGAGCGGTTTTCAGTATCCAGTTCCTTTTGCTTGATGCTGACAGCTGCAATGTCTCTATACAGAGTTTCCACGTTCTTTTTGTAGTCTTTTCCCATGTTGATAAACTCTTTGTGGAAGCCAGTTACTTGGTCTCGAAGGATGACAATCTGCATATCCAGTGGAACCTGGTCTCCATTTTGTTGGTTGTTGTTGCTGCTGCTGCTGCTACCTCCAGGGGCAGACGAACCAGTACCACTGATAGCTTGCGAGTGCTTTGAGGATTTCTTGACTTTGCTGGCTAGTTGATCAATTCTGGTATGGATGTCTTTCAGCTGATTGTTGAATGCAATATGAAGAGAGTCGACTCTGGATTCCAGTGTACCAGATGTGCTTGCCAGGTCATTGCTACTACTACTTGTGCTGGCATCCGAGATATCATTGCTGCTGCTCTGGTGTTGTCGAGATCCAAGATTGATTTTCAAAGAGGACACCATGCTAGCCAAACTAGCTCTTTTCCTTCCATTCACCATACGATCATAGCTTTTGCGGATAGACTTTTTGAAGTTTGACTTGGTCGATGGGCTGCTGCTGCTGCTGGGCATATTGACACGCATGGAGGAGGCAGAGGTACTCGCACAAACCGAGGAGGGAGAAGGAGGAGAAGCTTGTTGAGCAGTAGACGCCTGACCATACACCGCTTCGTTCAATCTTCCAACATTAGCACTCAACTCTAGGACATGCGCTTGCAACATGCAGTTCTTTCTCGAAGTGGGTGGCTGCGTGTTGGGTCTCTTGGTGATTTTCAATGTCTGACACGCCCTTCTGATGCTGGCTGGAACATAGGAGTTTCTGCTGGGAAACTGAAGACGATCCATCTTTTCAATCAGGACATTGTCGACTGCAACCAGATCACTGATCTCATTGTTCACCTTGCGATTGTTTTCAGTGAAGCTGTCGTAAGCATCGTTCATTTTGCTAGTTGTTTCATCCAGAGCGGCATTGGTGACCCTGAGCTGATACTCGTTTCGTCTCATGGCATCATGCACAAACGCCATTTCCTGCTTGAAGGTTTCTTCAGATAGTCGCTTTTGGTCCTCCAAACTGGCCAGCAGGTTCTTCTTTTCCTCGTCAAGGCTTTCCAGTTTCTTGTAGACATCCTCGAGGCTTTCAAAGTAGTTCTTTTGGTGCAGTCTTATGGTCTCGTGCATGACTAATGTGATGTACATGTTGGCATGTGTCATATTGTGCGTAAAAAGAAACCGAGACTTACCATCATCACGCTGCTTATTGACAACATAACAGATATAATCTACAACAGGCAACATATAGAGTCAGTGCTATTTTCAGGCGCATCAATGTATAGTGTTACAACTTACAAAGCTGGGTGATGAGCAAAAGAGACGGAAAGATGGTAGTCAGGATAAACTCCAGGTAACCAGGGAGACGCACTCCAATTGACGATAAAGCTTGACCCATTTTAGATGTGTAGTAGTTTTATAGTTTGCTAGCTTGCTGGAATGAATGCCATCATCCAGGCATTATATATCTCTACATCTTGACGGCGTCATTATACAAGTGCCATTATGGCACTTTACAATGAAATGCCAATCATGTGCCTACTGTTCATTGTAGGCATCCTCCTCCATATGTTACGCTGCAAGAGGCATGCATAAATGACTATGTTTTTTTTCCCTATATCCAAGCATGAACATTGATTGGTGGTGACCGATTGAAAATTACCTGAAAAAGCACTGATGCCCTTTTCCCCCTCTTTTTCTCTTTCTCTTCACAACTAATACACAATGGCCACTACCGACGTAAAGACCAAATCAAAGAAAGTAGCTGAGCACCCTTCTGTAAGTTTTGTATTTTTGCATTGAATGCCAAGGCAGATGCTAATGCTATTGTTGATCCATATATAGTATGAGAGTATGATTATTGGTAAGTTGTTATAGAAACTGCATACCGCACACATCATTCACCACCACCACCACCACCACCACGCATGTAAATAGCTGCCATCTTGAGTCTCAAGGAGCGCAAGGGTAGCTCTCGTCCTGCCATCAAGAAATACGTCCTTGCCAACTTTAAGGTATCGCCTGGTGCTCATTTCGATTCACAAATCTCTGGTGCCATTAGACGTGGTGCTGCCAAAGATGTCTTTTTTCTTCCAAAAGGTATGTTGAATTAAGGAGCAAAAAAAAAAACAATGGGGGTCAAGGAGGTTTAATTGATTACGGAAATGTTGTTACATGTATACAAAGGTTTGTCTGGCACAGTCAAGTTGGTGAAGCCTAAAACCAAGGCAGCAGAAAAGGCGGCTGAAAAGAAAAAGACATCTGCTGCTCCAAAGAAATCTGCATCTGCGAAAAAGACATCTGCTGCAAAAAAAGTTGCCAACAAGAAGGCTGATCCTGCTGCCACTGCTTAATACCTGCTACCATGGACATTTGCAACACATTTATTTGGAAATAAAAAGATTCAATCTGAAATACCACACGCATTGACTCTATGATTTGCCATGCAAAAAGGTAGCAGTACTACCACACAACAACATCTGGATTTAAAGTGATTAAATCAAGTTGTGAGAGGAGGAGGGGGGGGGGGAGAGAAACTAACTCCATTTTATTTCATCATGGACGAAACTGTATACAAGGAAGCGCGCGATTTTCTAGATCCCATCTATAGCAACATCTCTTTATTGAAGGATCGTCCGTTCATCACACTCACATTCGCGCAGAGCTTGGATGGAAAGATTGCCAAGCAAGGACAACAAGTGTTGATCAGTGGAAAGGAAAGCATGGCCATGACGCATCGTTTGCGCACACTGCATGATGGCATCTTGGTGGGCATCGGCACTGCTTTGGTAGACGATCCCCAATTGAATGGTAGACATTATAGGCATAACCGGCATGGTTGATTATGCTCAAGTCTCTTTCTGCATAGCTCGCTACGTGTCAGCAGATACTACAATCCGACAGCCTCAACCCATTGTGTTGGATCCTTTGATGAGATTACCCTCCCATTGTAAGCTGGTTGGCAACTATCAGCAGGGCAAAGGAAAGCAGCCATGGTTAGTTGTTTCTGAAAAGGCTTTGGCAGAAGAGACGGACAAGAGGGCAGTACTGGACAAGGCAGGCGTCAAGTTCATTCCTGTCAAGGCATTGGAGAATGGTGAGTCATATTGGAAATTTGCCTCTGTGTGAGTGTGCAGCTAACATGGCCTTTCCACAAGGACGACTGCCTCTTGGTGAGGTATTCAAAGCACTCAAGGCAAACGACATTCATACCCTGATGATAGAAGGCGGCTCTCGCATCATACAATCATGCCTCAAGGACGCATGGGACCAGCTCATCATTACAACTGCACCCATGTTTATCGGCTCTGATGGCGTCCCAGCCATCCAGGACAGCAGCGACATGCCCAAGCTGAACACTATCAAGTATCAAATCATGGGCAGAGATAGCGTATTAGCAGCAACCAAATAAATAAGCATGTTTTTTATTTCTTCAACACATTGACACTGCCATCTTGCTCGCCAAAGTAGGCCATGGCAGCCATCTGGCAAAAGAGACCCACTTCATAGACACCGGTCAATAGTTTAATCTCTCTCAGTAAGCTAGCAGGATCCTCCAATTGACCAAAATCAGCATCCACGACAAAATTACCGTTATCTGTAACCACAGGGCCTGCCTTTTTGACAGCCATACGCAGATTGACTTGTTTGGGCTTGATAGAGAGGCCATGCTCAATCTTTTTCATGACAGTTCGATAGCACAATGGCACAACTTCGATGGGCACACCTTGGTGCCATTGTGTCCCGAGGCGTTTGGATTCTTTGCGGAAATCTATAGTCATCATGCGAGTCAGTCATCATGCTGGATCGTTGTCTTTCGTAGCCTCCTGCTGGGTGCTATTTTACCTGCAACAATGATAAACTTTTTGGCGGCTTCAGCAACAAGCTTTTCTTGAAATTGGCATGCACCGCCTCCTTTGATTGCGTTCAATTCATCATCCACCTCGTCAGCCCCATCAATCGTAACATCGATCACGTCATTTCTAGATGGTGTTGGTTAGATAAGACGATACCACCCTCACTCCTGCCAATACATTACTGTTCAACGGATCCCAATTTCAGTCCATTGTCAAGGATCAATAGTTTGCTCTGGAAGCTAGTAGGCACGTAGGTAATGTGCTTGAGCTCTGGCTTTTGGAGAATTCTTTCAATGACATAGACCACAGTGGAGCCAGAGCCAATACCAACGACTTGGTTCTGGGGAGAAATGTGCTCGTCGACAGCCTTGTAGGCAGCTAGTCTTTTGCCGTTCTCAATGAGTTCTTTAGACATAGGATAAACAAGTATAGATGGATATACGCGAAAGAAGGAAAAAGCAAGCTAAAATCAAAATGGTGCCTTTTTAATGCGCTGCTACTACTACGGTCACTGTTTGCTTATGTAAAATTGACGCACTGAAACCAACGATGCCCTTAATTGATTATGTAAGAAATATTATTTAATGCGTACAGAGTAATGTATTATCCATAATAGTCATCCTCATCGTCGTCCTCATCCACAAACTCGTCTTCTTCTTCATCCGAGAAATGGCGTTCTTTTCTGGATATTCTCGGCTCTTCTTCAGACTCGTACTTTTGCTCTTCCACATCATTGTCGTATTCGTCATCAGACTCCTCGACAACCACCTTTTTCTTGCCGCCACCTCTTGACAGTGCTAATGGCATGGAAGGTTCTATTTGTTGAAGACACATGAGCAACAGGCATCTTGGGGTCCGTCCAACTGCAAATAAACTTACTCTGAATACGGGTCTTAAAGAAGTGTGCCAAGCGAATAGCATTTTTGTGAGCTGGCGATGACTCTGCATTGTACTTCATGGCATTCTTCTTTATCAGCTCCACATCATCAATCAGCCCCTACGAAAAGCTTGTCAATCCACATGCCTCACTACATTACTGCATAGCACACCACTTACATCCACTGTGCGGTAAAATCCATTGTCTAATCTCTCTGCTACCGTATCCAAACAGATGGGATAAGCAATCACTGACAAATAAGGAGGATAATCATAGTAGTTGACTTGGTGCACGTATAAATAAAAGTCGCCCACACTCGCCAGCCATGCAATGATATCCTTGGCTCGTTTGATCTGTGCCGGTGTCAGGGTGGACCCCACATCATAGCGTGTACGGAAATCCTCGCCCGTCGGCACCAGTTCCCATGGCGACAAGTCCTCGGCGTTCGAAGAAGCATCATCCCAAATGACATGATAAAAGGCCCAGGGACTAGGCAGGTTGGCGCGCTTCCAGATCTGGCCTTGGTTGTTGACACTGGACACTGTACCGGTATATTGGCCCTCGTCATAGATGGCGTCCACTTTCTGACCCACATCCAACGTCAAAAAGACATTCATGGAAGCCAAGAAACGCTCCCAGAGCACAATGAATTCGGGGCTGTCGTCTTCGTCTGTGTATTCAATAATGTGGTCTTGCTGCAGGGACGACCACAGGGGCTCCTCTTGTCCCTGTATCACTTGCGGCAGGTTGTGCAGTTCCAGCATGTGCAATTTCAGCTTGCAATAAGCAGGCGGTCCAACCAGCCAGCTGATGCTGCTGACGCGGGCAAACAAGACGGGCTCGTGCTTGTCAATCACACCATGCTTTTCGTCAAACAAGTGGCGCATTTGAGATTTCTTGAGGTACTGCTTGTGTCCTTCTGTCAGAATAGCAACAATGTCTCCCACTTGAGGCAGGTATTTGGCCAAACTGCGCTCTGTGTTTGTGATCCAGGGAATAGGCTCATGCTCCTTGATCTCGTCTTCTGTCAGTTCGCGGGGTCCGTCACGGTGCTTGGCTGAGCGTTTGGTGTGGGCTTTAGTGGTAGTAGATGCTGCTGCTGCTGATCCAGCAGAAGGAGGAGGTTTGTGTGTAGTGCTGGGGGATGGAATGGCTGGTGTTTCGGGGAGATGGGCACGGCTTCTGGTAGCACGGCCTGTGGATGTCGATGGGGAAGCCGTGTGCTGCGATAATCCACTGCTGCTTGCGCCGCCTGTTTGATGGGTGTGTTGCTGGTATTGTCGCAGTTGATAGGGCGTCTCATTGAAGTCATCATCACTGCCATGTGAGGTAGCAGCAGCAGCAGCAGAAGCCGAGCGAAGCTTTCGTTTTCCTTTGCGATCTTCAGGCTCAAAGTGCTCTGACCGGCCAGAGGCAGTAGATGTAGAAGCCATGGCACCCGTGTCTATAGTGTAATGTGTTGCTCTGTTCGAAGGTCCTGCTTCTGAATGATCGCTGTCTTGGGCGTCGCTGGGATCATTGTCTACATTGACAAACTCGTCTTCTTCACTCTCGAAATCACTTTCAGCGTACGAGGGTCTCTCTGTCACTCTTCGCCTGGTTCTGGCACGCACAGGCTGGTCTTCTTCTTCGTCCGACGCATCGCGGTTGCGCTTGCGAGTAGCACGAGATCCGCCTCTGCCTCTGCCCCTGCCTCGGCCAATACCTGCTCCTCCACGACCACGGCCCCGTCTGCGAGCTGTGCTGGTATGTCGCAGTGTGTTGCTGCTGCTGCTGGATGCTGCGGTGCGAGGCGTTCTCATGGGCGTCTGTCCAGCGCGACTGCGGGTCACTGGTCCTTCTTCGTCGTTCTCATCGTCACTGTTGAACACCATATCATTGTCTCTGGTGACGAATTCGTCTGATCCCCGCTCATCATCGCTGCTGTTGGCGCTGGACGCATAGCCTGCGTTTCCAGCTTCATCGTCGTGGTAATCTTCGTCTGCTGAATCATCTGGCAACAGGGCAGGCAGCACGGGAGGAGGAAATTGAAACTGAATGTTGCCTGCCGTCGCAAGATCGCCTTCCTCGTCATCCTCAAATCGAACAAACTCGCGTCTTCTCTTGGCGACGGTAGCACGATCCAGCGCAGGCAAGGTGATGCATTTCAGGGCGCGAATCTCTTCTTCTTCCTGGTCATAACAAGCCGAGCGTCGAATGTCTTCCAGCTCGAATGTCTCTGGCGTAGTAGGAATGTTGCGGCCGTAGCCCAGCTTCTTTTGGTTGGGGTAGGCGACGCCTTGCAGGTCGATGATGGGTGAAAACGGCAGCGCGTACGGCAGTTGCTGTGTAGGCTCGTCCACAAAGGAGCCGTCTGCAAAATGGCGCAGTGCCTGATAGTCTGACATAAAGTACTGTCCTCTCTCCCAGCTTCTGACTTGCTCATAGTCCTTGTCCAGCCCGCCAATGCCAAACAGCGTGCAGTGTCCCTCCTCATCGGTGATGGCGTACTTCATGCCGTCCTTGGAGAATTTGCAGTCGGTGAAGGTTCTTCCGCGGTGCTTGGTGCAGTTGATGACCTTTTTCTTTTGCACGTCCCACAAAATGACATTGCCGTCGTAGCCAGCAGAGAGAATCGTGCTAGAGTCCAGCGGGTGGTTGTCCAGCGCGTAGATCTCGCCCTCGTGTCCCTTGAGTACGCACGCAATCTCGCCGCTGGAAGCATAATACACTCGTATTTCGCCATAGTTGGATGCGACAAAGCACCATCGATCGTCGGCGCTCCATGCAATCATCGATACTTTGGGCGGGTCCAGGAAGGCTGCTGCTGGTGGGTTTTCAGGTGCGACGTCCAAGTCCATGTCGTCTGTGGGCTGCATCGCATGGCAACTGTCATTGCCGTCGTCAAAGGAAGGCATCAGTGTGCCAAACTCTGCTGTAGATTCTGATGTCGATGCCATGTCGTTGAGTGTGTTTTGGTTGATGGACGTGGATCTGCTCATGACGGTGGATGCGGGTGTCGAGGGCTTTACCGTGTCTGCATCAGCACGGACAGGCTCCTTTAAGCTCACTATACATATAGCCAACGAGTAAGTACAGGGTGGCACAGTTTAGTTTAGTGCTATGAATCCTACATGTCATTGAGCTCCACTGCTTGTATTCCTTGTTAAACGTCCAAATGCGGGCTGTTCCATCTTGACATCCGCTGAGAATACGCTGGCCGTCATGGCTGTACGCCAGATCTGTGACACTGCCCATGTGGCCCTCCAAGGTGCCAATCGACACGACAGCCTGAGGCTGCAAGTGGCTGTTCTTGTCTGGGAACAGTGCGTTGGCTACCTTTCTCCTTCCTCTGGCAGGTCTGTCCTGGCTCGACACGTCCGCCTGTCCCCCGCTTCCGTGCGATGCAATGCCTTCGTGTGTTGTCTGCACCTGCACTGTCGAAAATACATAGACGAACCCATCATCGCCAGCCACTGTGAACTTGGTGCCCGTGTAATCAAACGACGAACATCTCAGTCTATCCTTTGCTCTAAATCGACAGCTGAACGTAATAGGCGAATCCACATCAAAGAACTGCAATGTGTCACGGTCCCATCTCCACAATCGCACAAATCCGTCCTCGTTGGTGGCCATCAAATAGCGGGTCTCTGCTCTGGGCGACGGCGAGAATTTGACAGTGGTGAAGGGCTTGATGGCGGTCGAGTTGGGCCGCAAGCACATGATGGGCTTGTACTCATCCATGGTCCACACACGCACGCAGCCGTCGGTGGAAGCTGTGGCGATCAGGGTGTTTTCCTGGTTGATGGCGATATCGGTAATGACGTTTTGGTGGCCTCGGATGGTGTGGATCAGGTGTCCTGTGCGAACGCACCACACTTTGACGAGGAAATCATCGCTGCCAGTGAAGAGTCTGCGGTTGGTCTTGTCGAATACAACGGAATACACTGGGTTACGGTGACCTGATATAGTTACACGCTATACGTATAAAAAAAAATGCATGAATATTCGAAATGTCGTTCAGTCACTGTGGATCCCTACTTCTCTGTAAAATGTCGATAAAGAGGTAGGCATTTCGTTCTTTTTCAACACGCCTGCGCCCATTTCTCTTGCAATCAGCATGCGATCTATCAAATCAAACGCTTCCTGTAAACATGCTGCCTGTGTGGTGGCGTGTTGCATCAGACTTACGAATGGAGAGTTTGTCGAGCTGCGAGGGTGTCATTGTCAAGTAGTTGCATCGCTCCACTTCTTCGTGAGGCACAAAGGCAGACAGCATGGTCAGCAGTGATTTATCGCCGTGTCGTAAAGCACTGACTCGAAGTATCGTTGGATCTCCTGTTTCCTTGAAATGGCTCAAGAAGCGACCCAATAATTCCAATAAATAGTTGTTGCTAATGTTGGGATACTCTCTCGACTGCACGTAAAAAGAAAAGGATCAATTAAACGCACTATGTGCAGCAGCAGCAGCAGCAGCATTCCTCACTCAATGCACACACACACACTTACCAGTCGATCCATGGTCATTGGCACCTGCTTGCCTTCGTATGTAATTGTGTGTGGCAGCAGCTCACGGTTCTGATTCAATTCATTTTCCAGGACGCGTGCTGCATCCTTGCAAGGGCCTGCCTCTAGAAACTTGGCTATCAAGTAATACAACTAGGAAATACAAGTGGGTCAATAGGCTGATTCAGTTTGCGTTTGTGTTGATTTGTAGTACCTCTAAAGCAAAGCAAAGCAAAGCAACGAAATGAAAAAAGGGTACGTGTCGGTCGTTTAGTTGACATCACTCTGCTCCTCTATTAGCTAGCACTCACCTTGCTCCATTGTGGAAAGGGATGAATGAATGCAATGGATCTGTTAATCGTCGTTGAAAATTAAGGATACAGAAAAAGAAAAAAAGAAAAAAGGACAAGAGCTGTGGACAACAAATATTTCAAGATAAACGAGCTGTAATCCACACCCCGCCGAACTGTAGTGAGACCTTTTTGGCTGTCAATGCATCTTTTAATCCTAGATTATCATCGGCTAGATTCAATAGTATATCGCAGGTGATGCGTTTGTGCTATGATACCATAATATGAATGCATGGATCAAAATAAACATCCAACATGACAGCAGTATCTCCTTTGAACTGTAGCTTTGTTGTTGTGGTAGACATCACAACAGCTAACATTGATTCATCTTGATCCACCACACTCTGATTAATCCAAATGGAAATCCCTTGACAAGGGTAAACGCCGATTGATTTTTGACGGTCGAGCTTATATGAATGCGATGGCATGCAGACTATACAACAGATATGGGTGCTGAAAAATCTGTTTCATCAATAGCATTAGCAGGTGAATCAGTATTCTGGAAAACAATGAAAATCGAGTAAAACTGACCAGCCAACATGACAGATACCACATATGTCAAAGATGACCAAATGACGGACAAGATGGATGGTTGGGGTAGCTCGTCCATCCAGCATACTTGAATAAAATACCACTTCACATCATGCATCGCATTTGGATTTACAATTTACCCCACTTGAATTCTCGCAACCATAACATTATCTCGCAAAACCTTGTTAAAATAATCTTACTGAGATACTGAGCTATATTCAACTCGCAATGTTCTCTTCATTCGCTTCACAAATATCGATACATTGAATGCATTATCAATCTAACTACAGTCATAATTCGATTTAAGAACCTGGTGGAACCCTTAACATGTATACTCAAATGTCAGATTTCAAAATGCAGCAGCAAGCAAATGAAGCCTACAAAATGACACCAACAGAGATTGAGCGTAGCAAAAGCAATTAGACGTCTATATAGTGTCTTTTTACTATACAAAAGGACCTGCTAGGGAAAAACACAGCTTGGCTGGGATTGAATTTCAGAGCTACTGCAGCTGGTCCTCCAGAACATGGACATGGATAATGCCTCGCCAGACCAACCAAGGACAACCAACTTCGCACAACACTTCAAACACGACCACACCACCATTTGGAAGTGCAAAAACAAAAGTGTACGGCGACTCCTTCTCAACAGCTTGCCCCTAATGATGCCCAAAGACTACAACCACTCAATTACGCGCAGGCAGTGGAAGGCATTCCACACAACCCCAATGCACCAATCACCAAGAAATGTCTGGCTGAAGATCATCTACAACAAAATCCCCAGCAACAGCTTTCTGTACCAAAGTCGTGTCAAAGATGTTGAAAATGACAGGTGTAAACAATGCAATGAAAGGGAAGACGCAAGGCATATGTTGATGGACTGTGGCATCAAGCGCGACGTTTGGGAGGCTATCTTCAAAGCTCACATCAGCTACCCAAAGGAAATCAACACACATAGAATATTCAAAGACATACAGAACCTTACACTCGACAGGTACTTCATATACAACCTGGATCTCAAGATCAACATCTTCGATTTCTTCGCTACAATTATCAAGGTCATTTGGACCAANTACCTAGTATACACTTGATCCATCCATACAATGATTTTATTACATACCTATTCATATTTATCTAATAAAACTTTCATTCCATACAAAAAAAAAAAAAAAAAATTTGGACATCCAAAAACCTTTCAGGGGCAATTACACAAGATTCTTCTACTCGACCAACAGGTATTTCTCTACAGTTTTAGATGTAAAATTGGACGAGGAATCCAATGGTATTAATATTAAAGCGATCCCTTTAGTCTGTGGGAAGCTACTACCGAAAAATGTAAACCACGTTTTCGGAGAAAATGTCTACAAACACTATAGTAAAGTGGTCGCAAGACACTTTTACATGCTCCAGTGCGTTTCTACGATTGTTTTGAGCATAGGAACACCTTAATAGAAAACTTCGTTTTTGAGGTGAAAACCTCCATCATTCAAAATCATCAATTTTTCCCTTGCTACCATAAGGCAAAATTCTCCAAAACTCGATGATCAACTCGACCCCCAGAAAATTGCTGAAAAGTGATTCATACCCTAATGTCAGGTCGCAGAACACAATTATGCTTGTTTCTAGGCCGAGATTGCTCTTCGTTGGCGAGATACAAGCAATTTAAAGTATTGATTTTACAGTGGTAAATACATTTGAGGGCTGCTCAATGAACACTGCCCTTAATAACATCTGGTTTGATGATTTATAGTTTATCATCTAGCGAAACAGTGCATTATTAAGCTCTTTGTCCATTAAAAAGCGCGAGATTCTCGGAGACTTTCTGCGCAGATTTGCCCAAAAAGCGTGCCCAGTACCGATGAGAGGCCAATAATGCGGAAAAGAGTACTGATCAAGCATCTTACTCAAAGTACGGAGCAAAATCAAGTAGTACTATGCGCTAAATGCACTTTCAATTAGCAGAGATTTATGCATTATACGGATAAAAGGGACGCGCAAGAAGCTTGGATCTAGTTTGGCATTGCCTCAATTTTAGATGTGTTGTGCAAATGGTGAAGCTATGCTTGCTCCTTTGAGACACATATCAGCAGAGATAAAAGATTGCTGACCAGAAACGATGCGATTGCAAAGGAGTTGAAGGAGAATACTACATAAAGTGGCTACTGTTCATTACTACAACTGCTATAACTTTTACTGTATATAAACCAAAAGGTTTAATGCTTTATTTAATACTAGATGTGATCATGAATAGATTTTTTTGTTGTTATATGTAAAAAAGTGTTGTTGTGTGCAAATAGAAAATATATAGAATGCAGGGAATATCGTATATAGAAAAAGTATGGCGATGATTTGATTTAGGTAATGACAGTGGGTTCCTTGCGACCAGTAAACTTCTCGAGTTCAGACAATTCCAAGGCAACATCAATCAAGGGCTTCAAACCGACTTGAGCATCGTCAGCGTATTCAGCAGCGTTGTTGGAATACTTTTCAACGTAGAGACGAACAGTAGCACCTTGAGAGCCAGTACCAGACAAACGGATAATGATACGAGAGCCGTCCTTGAAGATGATACGAATACCTTGGTTCTTGGAGACACTGCCATCAATAGGATCCAAATACTCAAAGTCATCAGCCTTGTCAATAGTGAAGCCACCAACAGTCTTGTTCTCCAATTCCTTCTTGGAGATTTGATCGCGAAGACGGTTTACCATATCCTCAGCACGTTGGCCATCGACCTCCTCATAATCGTATCTGGAAAAGAAGTTGCGACCGTACACCTTGTAGTGAGCTTGAAGGATATCTTGAACACCAGACTTCTTGTCCTTGTTTACATAAGCAATGATGCTCAACCAAGCTACGTTACAATGCCAGTTTGAATGTCAGTATTAACAACACGACTTTTTTTATCTTCAGTCAAGCTTACCTAAGACAGCCCAAAGACCATCCTTCTCACGAATATGGTCAGAACCAGTACCGAATGACTCTTCACCACAGATGGAACAACGACCAGCGTCCATCAAGTTACCAAAGAACTTCCAGCCAGTAGGGACTTCAAAGTGTTCAACACCCATCTTCTTGGCGACCAAATCAATAGCTTGAGAAGTAGGCATGGAACGAGCCAAACCATTGACACCGTGCTTCTTGAAGTAAGGGATAGCCTCCTTGGCATAATGAGCAATGATGGCAACACTGTCAGAGGGAGTGACAAAAGCCTTCTTGCCAATGATCATGTTACGATCACCATCACCGTCAGAGGCAGCGCCGAAATCAAGACCTTGCTTCTCAACGGCTTCAACCAAATCGTGGGCATAAGTCAAGTTGGGATCGGGATGAGCACCGCCGAAATCAGGCTTGGGAACGCAACGCATCACGCTGGATTCGGGGAGGCCAAACTCCTCAACGAAAAGACGATAGCCATAAGGACCAGTGACACCATTCATACCGTCAAACAACATCTTGAAGTCCTTGTTGTTATCAAAGAAGGACTTGATGGCATCAAAGTCAAAGATCTCCTTCATCAATTGGACGTAGTCATCCACGCCATCAATGATTTCAATCGTCAAATTACCAACCTGTTGAGTACCCAACTTGGAGAAGTCGACCTTGGGTGCCTCGCCGAGCTTGAGTTCCTTGATGGTCTTTGAGATTTCGTAAATCTTGTTGGTAACAGATTCGGGAGCAGGACCGCCGTTGGAGCAGTTGTACTTGATACCAAAGTCATTATCGGGTCCACCAGGGTTGTGAGAGGCGGTCAAGAGAATGCCACCGGTAGCCTTGCGCTTACGAATGATGTTGGAGGCAGCAGGAGTAGAGACGATACCATTGCGACCGACAATCAATTTAGAGACCTACAGATAAAACAAAACGCGTTATTTCAATGCAACATTTTGCATGATATCACTCCGAATAACCACTTACGCCTTGACCCAAACTACATTTGACAATGACTTGGAGGACTTCGTCAGAGTAGTAGCGACCATCACCACCAACAACAAGAGTAGCACCCTTAGCACCACCATCGGCTTCAGGAATAGCCTCCAGCATGGCTTGGATAAAGTTCTCGGTATAGTTCTTTTGTTGGAACACCTTGACACGCTTTCTGAGGCCTGAGGTACCAGGCTTTTGGCCGTCGAAAGGTTCAGAAGAGATAGTTTGAATATTGACCATAGTGAGTGTTTTTGTTTTTGTTTTTATTTTAGTAAAAAAATGAAAAAGAAAAGAAAAAGAGATAACAGGATGGATTCACAGTTGGCTAGCTTTTTATACCTTGAGCTCATTTTTCCATTTTCCATTAGGTTTTCCGGAAGTTCAAATGTTTGTTGCAACCGAGAAACTCCCAGATTAACCCAAGATTTTCTCGATATAACTCGACGATATGGCCAATGTGGCATAAAACATGACTTTACTATGTGCACAATGTCCTGCATTTGGGGACACCATTGGTGTAATGAGGGAGGAATTGATCCTAATTGATCCCCACTGATTTTGTTGAATCTTGTTTAACGTTACATCCAGACAAAAGACTTACTTCATTCTTATGTTATGGTGAACCCCTATTAAAGTGCCGTACAAACATGATGAAGCTCCAAAGGACGATAATATCCAACCCATGAAATTCAGCGCGGTCTTTCATCCTAAGCTCCTGGATCTTTTGCAAGAGTATAAAAATCATGCTCATGTATTTAGTGCCACATGTCACTTTTTGATCATTACATTTGGCCATCTTTTTAGTGTGGATTGAGGCGTCATTTCCCATTGCCCAACAAGCACACAGGTTTCTGTTGCATGAACTACTATTTTTAGGGGGTATCTCAATCGAGTTGATCAGAAATCGCTTTCTTTTCCTCCATCCCTTCATTGCATTGTATCACACTCTTTACACTGACTGTAAAAAATCAACAGGCTCACCTGACGCGCGTGAGCCTAGTGGTCAGCATTCACGCAGCAGCTCTATTTATCAGCATGATTATAATTTGTTAGACCTTTTTCTTTTTTCTTTTGCTTTAATCACGCAATACAACCCACACCACCATGTCCGTACAAGATGCCTATAACAAAGTCTTTTCCAACTTTCAGAAAGTCAGAGACTACCTTGCTCCTGTGTTGAAGAACTCAAAGTTCAAGGAAACAGGCTGTCTAACACCTGAAGAGGTATCTTTTCTCGTTTGCTTCTTACCCGTTACGAGTTTTTCTAAATATTTCCCATCTGCGTAGTTTGTAGCTGCTGGAGAGTTCTTGGTTTACAAGTGTCCTACATGGCAATGGGAGTCAGGATTTGAGGACAAGAAGAGAGACTATTTGCCCAGCGATAAGCAATTTCTAGTTACTCGCAATGGTACGGATCATGAAGGGATGTGCGTGTGAAAGCTAGTTGTAGTAACCATTGCCGTATAAACAGTGCCATGTATCAGACGAGCTCGCCAAATGGAGTACACCGAGGATGATTCAGAGACCCACATCAAGGACGAACTTGACAATGATGGCGATGATTGGATGTTTACGCATAGCACAAGAGTAACAAAGACAATGGATGAAATTGCTCAAACTATCATGACTGAGGAAGAAGAAGAAGCAGAGATTAGAAAGGGCCTGGAGAAGCTAAACGTGGAGGACATCCCTGATCTCGACGATATACCCGACATGGATGACATTCCAGATATGGATGATCAAGTGGAAGAGGAAGATGATCCTGTGAGTGTAGCACTGTGTCATGAAGGAGGGTGATTTGCTTACACACTCGTGTTATGTAGTCTGTCGCACGACCCAATGTCAAGGATAGCAAGTAAGTGCAATACGTTCTCTTGTCGTAGCATATCGACTTACACGCTTTGCATTCAGCGACAAGGTATTGCAAGTGAGAACCTATGATGTCTTTATCACCTATGACAAATACTACCAAACTCCTCGCATTTGGCTATTTGGATATGATGAGGAACGTCGTCCCTTGACATCAGCTCAGGTGTTTGAGGATGTCTCTCCTGACTATGTTAAAAAGACGGTAACCATTGAAACACACCCTCATTTGGCTCTTAGTCTAGCATCCATTCATCCTTGCAAACATGCTGAAGTCATGAAGAAAATCATTGAGAGAATGGGCGATGGTAAATCTGCTGGACTAGGAGGTAGCGAGGGCACCAACGAAGAGGAGTCTGGCATTCGTGTAGATCAGTAAGTATTCATGCGCCACTTGGTAACTGGAATAGGCATTCACTAACCATCTTCAAAGGTATTTAATTATTTTCTTGAAATTCATGAGTTCTGTTATTCCTACAATCGATTACGATCATACCATTAGCACATAAAATGTGTAGAGTAACTAGTAGAAGGTCAAGTTCAATAAACTATTCTTTTGCATCATACATTTATCATAGCCCTCATTGGTCAATAGTCCCATCACTTATAGTTTTCTTGATTAGACTTGAATGGCATAATTAGAGGGCTTTTTCTTCTTTACATATCATTGCAATCTTATATCGAATATGGCTAATTCATATTGATGCCACAGCAAAATACCTCACCGAAGCTGCCTTCAGAACCCGAGAATTTGACGACGTCCAAGAGATTACGCTTTCGTATAGTAGTCAGGCTATGATATACGTAGTAATGGCGAGTAAAACAAAGCTTGTTGTTATTATGACTATTATGGAGTGTGCGAGGCAAATTACAAGATTTTCAAAGCATTGTATCTAAAGGAAGGCAATCGCAATGGATGGTTGCTCTACCTGCTAAGCACAGCAATGCTTCGTTTGGATATTTTAAAAACGCATAATAATATGGAGATGATGGTTGTAAAATCATCAAGGTATGAAATTAATGTTTTTACTGATAAAATACGAATTGGATTAATTTGTTTTCTTGTGAATATTTATAGTGGTATGGTTGAAGAACCCACAATGCCTAATCTTGAAGATTCAGTAAAGATTCTAGAGCGCAATATCGCTGTTTCGAGGGAGAAGAAGACTTGTCAGTTTGAAATACTTGTCAGAGGAAAAAGAGAGACTTATCCAAGAGTTTGATTGCTGGAAGCGCACAAGTGACTACAAGGTCTACTGGATGAATAAGAACCGTGCCTCTGCCCAGCTAAACACTCATGCCGAATGTTCCTCTTTTGCAGAAAGCGTGCTGCATCAGGAAACTGAAGCAATTACAACAAGCATATCTGCCTCTGCTGCCTCTTTTCTCTCTGCCTCTCCTCCATCAGCCATTCAGGATGACAACAGCACCCCATCAAGATCTGCACCCACAAATCTCTCAACAGCTCCACTTGATACCTCTGCCGCCACCACAGAAGCATCTCCTCGATTTCCTTAGTTGGCTAATGACTTTGACGTGCCTTATGCATCTTATCGGTGCAAATGTTATGTGATACAACAAGCAAAAAATAGCTGAAAGAAGGCTGCACAAACTACTGTCGACGTCGCATATTCTCTTGCTCTGCCCCGATCAACACAGTGATCCTATGCTCCATTTTTTCGGTCAAGCTCATCTCCAGGAACTACACCATTCTCTCCTGACTGAAACATTGGATGATAGCATCACATTGCCAGGTGATATTTACTTGAAACTGGCCCATGCCGTCAATGATGTTGATGCCAAGATCAAGACAAGAGGTAATGCCGAGTTGCTTTTGCTTACTATGGTTCAAGACTTGAATGCTCGACAACTATTGGGGAATTAGAGTTGCTAAACACATACTTTGATTCCATCCTCACCGATATTTTGGCCAACCTAGATGATTTACGTTGGGCAAACATCATTTGTGATGCAACCATCAGCCGCCTTACGCAGATGTGTTTTGGAGCAAGCCTTGGATTTGGAGAAGCGAAAGTAGCCCAACCCGCTTGCGACAAGTACATGCTTTGCCTTGACCTCATACGCCTGGCCACTTTTACCAAGGACACCATTGACGAAAACAAGTTGAAGGGGGTACAATCGGCTTCTTTGTGGCTAGCATGGTTGATGAGAAATCCGTGATTTCTGAAATTTCCAGTATCATTCCAAATACATGGTAAGCAAAGAAACGTATCATAGGAGAAAGAACAAATGCTCAAAGAACCCTTTTATTTACTTGTAAATAGGCTTTAGTGTCACTTTCTTTATCACCCGAAAGAGTTCTGTAAGGCCCTTGATGGGTCCGTTCTCCTGAGATTGTCTGCCCAATTTGCAAACAATCAAATCTATATCCTCCATAGAAGTGCAAAGTAATAAATACAAAATAAGGTTGCCAGGCCAAGCTGTTGTTGCAGTACTTTTTTCAGATCATAATCCCCTTCTTATGAGCTTTTAACAGCATCAACTACCTTCATGATAAGCATGGCATCATATTTGCCAGCCAAAATCAGCGCCTTGTCGTCATGAAAGCCATGCATGCGACAGATGGCATCAACATGTCCTTTGTATAGTTTTATCACAGGACATTTAGACATCCTACCAAGATGTATTAAAGCATTGCTTTTCAGTCTTCAATTACCACATGAGAAACATTCATGACGGTCTGTAAGTATTATGAATCTGTCTCTTCAAAATGCTCCATGTCTGCGTCAGTAGAAACAACTCATGTGTGGGCAGATAGCACAGCAGCATTAGGATCAAATCAACAAGTTCCTTCTCTCCTCTCTGACAGCATGCCGCATTGCCGGAGATGAGGAATACATGAGAATCGCTCCATTTTATTAGCGAGGCCATGTGTCTTTCCTCCAGATTCAAATGATCGCTCTACATTTGATCTAACCTGAGAGCTGGATGTCCCTTCTAATATCAAGGAACAAAATTCATCCATGACATTTAAAAGTTTTTTCGCATTAAAAGGTTTCCCTGAGAATTTAGCTTGGTTGCTTAGATCCTGCGGAGATCATTCAATTGAAGAAGATTCCCCTCTTAGCAAATCCCATCCTCCATCTCTCTGCGGAAAAAGTGTCATCTCTTCTTTCAATGCCAATGGAAAAGGATGTGGGCACATTCACAAACCCTCCTCCAACTATACACAACATTTGATTGTGCCTCAATGATCCAATCTAAATCCAAATAAAGAAAAATATTGGTTTTCTATCCATATACACACAATCAAACTAAAGCATCTTGTCAATGAATCCCGATGTCTCTTTTTTTTGTGACTCGAAAAGCCAACAAAACCGACCATGTTTCTCTCGCAACCCTGGAAACCTATTTTTTTCTTTAGCTTTCCATTCACTTTTTTTTTTTGCTTTGGATTATCCCTTTTTACCCTTACCTTTTTTCTGTACATTTATAAACTAAATCAACATGGGACACTCTTCACAAGATCACTCTAGAGACCCTTGGTAAGTCTGGATACGGAATCACAGTACCCTGGATGTGTACATGTCTCTAACCTGTCAACATGTTTTGCACAGCCCTTGGGTCATTCTCAATGATTTGGGTGGTGCGTTTGTTATGGGTGCTGTCGGTGGTGGTATTTGGCACTCTGTCAAAGGTGCCAAGAACTCACCCAAAGTAAGTATTGCCGAGAATTGGAGGGCTCTTTGAGAAGGGCGAGGAGAAAGAGTGAGACACTGGGAAAGATGCTTACATCTGTCTCATCTTAGGGCGAACGTTTGACGGGTGCTGTCTCTGCCATGAAGGCTCGTGCTCCTGTTTTGGGTGGCAACTTTGCTGTTTGGGGTGGTCTTTTTTCGACATTTGATTGTGGTTTGAAGGGTATTAGACAAAAGGAGGATCCCTGGAACTCTATCCTCTCTGGTGGTTTGACTGGTGGTGTTTTGGCTGCCCGTGGTGGTGTCAAGGCTGCTGCTGTTTCCGCCGTTGTTGGTGGTGCTCTTCTTGCTCTGATTGAAGGTGTTGGTATTGGTATCTCTAGAATGACAGCCGATCAGACCAAGCCTGTCATGCCCCAAGTAAGTCTCAAATGTGCGTGTGTAGTCATGCGGATTACTGACCTATTTCCTCTGTAGATCTAAAGCTGATGCACCCATTTTTGTCAGTTACAAAACTCCTAATAGATTCTATACATTTCAAAACGATAGCACAAAAAACACACCCTTCTCCCGTCTACTACAACCACAAAAAAGAAGAAAACTCCATCAAAATGTATATACTATACGTCCTCTTTTCCTCCTCCTGCCTCTCTCTTTATATTATTTTTATTTTCTGTAACAGTGTGCTTTATATTTATCCAGTCAAGATACCTGGATATCATTATCATGGATTTTTTTATACTACAATAAACGATTTTGGATAAATGCAATTGTTGGTGTTGGATCAAAACGCAATGTCACATCACCGGCTTGTGATTGCCAGACAGCCAGCTTCTTTTGGAGCATCTGCAGGACATTGGGCAATGCATCTTGTCCATTGTTCAGCATTGGGTGCATGTTTGTTGTGACTCTTCTGTTGTGAATATTATATATATTTTGTCGTAAAACCACCAATGATAAACTCTCCTCTTTTGCCTTTGTTCACATCTCACACCACCACTCACTCCCAATGGACATGCAAAAGAAGCTGCCGCCATGGCTGCCACTCTCTTTTGTGCTGGCTCAGCACCTGCTACAGCACCATGTACATCAGCAATACCTCACACCAAACGAACAATTGTACTTTAAAGATGCGCTTGTGGATTTCGCTACATGGATTGCCTTTATCAACCAAACCGATAAGCAGCAGGACGATGATGTCGATACAACTGCGTTCCGTGTCCGCTCCATGCTGTACGAGCAACTGATACCCCATATATTCAAAACGCACAAGGTCTGCTGCAAATCAGTCTCACTGGACCCTCTGCTGGAGCAGGCGCATCAGCTCAGCATACCTCCCGCGTCGGAAGTGTCACAGGCATGGCAGACATTTGCTCAAGCACATGTATCCAAAAAGGACGCATTGACGGCTGAGCAGGACGAAACAGCAGAGGCAGCGCCATCGTCTATTGCTACAACAGAGAATACAGAAACATTGGGTAGGCGCAAGAGATCAAATGATGACTGAAATGTAATATATTAATGCCGTCGTACAAAAAGCAGCACATCACAATAATGAAATCAATGCAAACCAGACTACCGCTAATAACACTACCACTACGACTAATACTACTACTACTACGAATAATAACAACAACAGCAGCACGCATACACACGAGTCATCCAAGCTGGAAGAGATCATCACAGCGCCCGACAATGTGCCTCTGCGAGACATTTTTCACTCGCTTGAATTAGACAGAGCTGCCATGATAGAGCAACGCAAACTAGAGGTAAATGGACAGCAGTAGTAGCATGTGTGTGCTTGACTAACACCCAAACAAGGAATTCGAGGCTCAAGAGGAGCTCAACGAAGCAGAAGAGGCCAAAGAGAATGCAGCAGCCAAATCTGTAAGGTGATACATGCTTCCGTATCGCAACATGATGCTAACACTGCTTTGCAGCTATCCATGTTCAATGCGGACGGCAACTTTAACTTGAAATACTTGCTGCAAGGCATTGTGGCCAACCGACAAAAGACATCCCTATCCGACCGAGAACTACAGAACCTCCTCTCTGATTTCAAAGGCCATCGCTCGAAATGGGCCAACGACGACCGGGTGGGACAAGAAGAGCTGTACGAAGCATGCGAGAAGGTGCTGATTGACCTCAAAAACTACACGGAACACTCGACGCCCTTTCTCAACAAGGTCAACAAGCGCGAGGCACCCGACTACTTTGACGTGATCAAGAAGCCCATGGATCTGGGCACCGTCACCAAAAAGATGAAGAACTTGAGCTATCGATCCAAAAAGGAGTTTGCCGACGACTTGTATCTGATCTACGACAACTGCTTGGCCTACAACACCAACTCTGCCAGCGAGTACAGAAAACACGCCATTGCCATGCGAAGAAAGACGGAGCGGCTCATGTCTCGTGTGCCCAACATTAGCATCAAGGAGATCAAGCCCGAGGCAGAGGACGAGGGTGACGAGATGAGCGAGGAGGAGGAGCACGAGCCGCAGCACCGTGTGTCGAGAAAGTCGGCTGGAAAGCACATGTCGATTGAACGCAAGAGCACCCCCATGCAGCAGATGGATCGACAGTCGCGAGAAAGATCACTGACCCGCGGATCCAGTGCTGCCCCACTCTCTGCGCTGGAGATCAGCGACATGGAGACCGCCTTTACGCCAGAAATGTCAGGCACGCCTCAGTACGGCGGAAAGCATGTCAAGTCTAATCAGACAGGCGACGTTGGCGACGACGAAAACATTGACCTGGAGCAAGAAGAAAAGAAGCTGAATGCTGAAATTGACGCTGATCTGGGAGAGTACCAGGACCAAGTGTGGCGAGACAAGACCAAGAAGACCAGGGCCAAACTGACGACAGACGTTGAGAAGCAGTATCAGTTCTCGTTTTCCGAGAGAGAGGCGCTGATGCGGTCTGGGCTCGACATGGAGCGCTTTGCCATGATTGAGCATTTGCACGACAAGCCAGAAGCCGTGGTCAAGCTGGTGCGCTGTGAGTTTGAGCGCTTTCTGAAATGGACAGATCGACGCTCCACGACAGCCACCTTGTACGATGACTTTGACCTGGATTCCAGCGACGACGAGAACCTGGACGCCTTCTTTTCGAGAAAGATCACCAAGCCAAACAAGACGGTGGACGATTCAACGAGAAACGACCTGTTCTTGCCGGATTATGAGATTGCAAGCGGCGTGCCAGAGATTGACGGTGTGCCGGAAGATGTGATTGAGCCTGCAGTGTCGTCTCATGGCAAGGCTGTTGTGAGAAAGTCTTCTGTGGATCTGAGCCCCGAGGCGCTATTGGCTACGCAAGGGTAGGCTTCGTGTGTTGTGTTGTGTGGATGTGTTGCGTGCTAACGCTAGTTTCAAGTTATTCTGACGTCTCGCTGGATGTCTATCCCCAGCTTCAGTTTCCAACGTATGGACTGACACCTCTGATTGACAAGAGCAACAGGGCTTTGGAGCAGGTGCGTCTGATGTATGCCAAGTGCAATGCAATACGCAACAATGTGCCGGTAACATCGTGAGCGCAGTCGATTGAAGTTGTACTTATTTATGATGATGATGATGCTTAGATTTCCACATTGGCGTCTTCGATTGAGGAATCAGATGAAGCCGTTTCTGACGACCAAAAGCAGCTGGCGACTGTGCCTGCCTCGTCTTCTGCCAAGATACCCCCGTTAGCACTCAACACGGAATCAGGCCATCAAATGGCGCAAAAAGTGCTGTCCAAGCTACTCGCTCATGCTGGTTTTGAGGGAGCCAAGACGGGCGCATTGAATGTGCTGACCGATGTCATGACAGACTACCTGACAAACATTGGCAAAACACTGCGGTTTTACTGGGACGCCTATGGACACGACATGGATGGCGATGTAAGTCGTTAGGGGTTGGTGTGTAGGACGCTATCATTGATGTAGACGACTAGGAAATGCTGTGCCATACGCTGTATGAAAATGGCGTTTTGGATATAGCAGATCTCGAGGGATACGTGCACGACGATGTTGAAAAGAACATACACCGACTGGATGATGTCAAGCGTAGATTGCAAGCCTCGTATCAGGACATGATTGCTGTAAAATGTCACGCTAGAAGAAGGCTGTTTATACAGAATATTAATCAGTGTTCGCTGTAGGGACCCTCTGACAAGCCTGTGCAAGACGATGAAGCATTGCTGAATGAAGACGACACATTCATCACGTACAGTATATGCACGCTCATCTTGATAGATATGCAGCCCACTGACCTTTCATCTTTAGCGGTGTCTTTGGCGAGGATCTGGGCGAAGACTACTTTGGATTCAAAAGCATTGGCTTGGATAGAGAATACAGCCTAGACGCACTCAATGTAAATAACAAGGAAACCCTCCCCCACCCCAGCCCATCACCCTAGTCATAACTCATGTTCTCTGTATAGATACCCTCTCGACTCTGGTTTGGTAAAAAGGACAAATCACCCGCCATGCATGATGCCAGCAAGGAGCCACAGTACACGTATCCACCGCCACCCAGCTTCGTGCCACTGACATCTGAAAGGGACGTCATTGGCCTGCTTCAGCCCTTTTTCGCAAAGAAACTGTCAGATCCATCGGGCAAACCACTAGTAGAAGACGAGTACATTCCCAAGAGCAAGAATCGGCCGCGGTACCCACCTACCAACAAGACGGCTGCAGGACGAAAGAAACTAGCCAAAGAGGCATCTTCATCACAAGCAGACCACCGAAAGAACAAGCGCAAACGCCCCACCGAAGAGATTGTAGCTGAAAAGGCCGAGAAGGCGGAAAAGAAGCGACAAAAGATGGAGGAAAAGGCACAGCGTATGGCAGAAAAGGAGCAGAAACGCAAGCTGAGGGAGGAGCTGCGGGAGCAAGAGAAACAGGCAAAGATAGAGGCCAAAGAAAAGAAGAAGCTCATGAACAAAAAGACCAAGCAAACCAAGGCTGCGTCTTCGTCGACAGCGGCTGATTCACCAGCAGACAACGAAGACGATGAATAAAAAAAGTGCTATTGTCAATGCAATCATGCCATTCTGGGCTAGTTCCTCCTATTGCGGGATGCCATGTTGTAGATAGATAGAGTAAATTAAAGCGATGCGTTGTTGAGGATCAGCATTATTGGTAACTGGAGCACAAGGAACTAATTGCAATTGATGTGCCGCAGTGTAATCCGGTGGTGCTTCTGATTTGCCAGCACATTAAAAACGCATATAAATCTATATTTACTCCCTCTTGTCTCTCTCCCCTTTTTCTTTATCTCTCTTTTTTTACACTACCATGTCGCCTCATATTCCGTTTCCCCTCCGTGAGCAAAAGATAGAGCAGCATCAGCCCTTCCAGCAGAACCTGAATGTCACTCTGATATGTCTGTACTGCAGAATCACACCTCCCAACCTGGTGGAGGAGTTTGCGTCGGGTGATCTAGTGTGTGGAGACTGTGGCCTCGTGTTGGGAGACCGTATTGTCGACACTCGTTCAGAATGGAGAACGTTTGCAAACGACGAGGGCGATGTAAATGAGTAGCAGCAGCAGTAGCATGCGGAGAGAGAGAGAGAGAGAGAGGAGAGCGCACACTGATACAAGTTCTAACCATAGGACCCTTCTCGTGTGGGTGCTGCTTCCAACCCGCTGCTCGACGGCGACCAATTGGACACCATCATCTCTCGCAAAGACGGCGGCTCAGGCATATCAAAGACGCTGAACAAGGTCCAAGGAAAGCAGGTGCAGCACAAGGGGGATCGGAATATGGCCGCCATCTACAAAGACATCACTGCCATGTGCGACTCCATTTCATTGTCCCGACTCGTCAGCGACACCGCAAAGCAGCTGTACAAGCGCATCGAGGACGAGAAGCTGCTGCGAGGCAAGTCGAACGATGTGATTATCGCCACCTGTATCTGCATTGCCTGCCGACAGGAAGGTGTTGCCAGAACCTTTCGCGAGATCTGCGCCCTGACTCGGGTGCCCAAGAAGGAGATTGGCCGCTGCTGCAATGCGCTCAAGACAAAGATACTGACGACCACCAACGTCGTGGAGCCCGAGGACCTGATGAACCGTTTCTGCAGCAACTTGCGATTGCCCAATTACGTGCAGAAATCCGGCGTGGATCTGGCACGGACAGCCAAGAACCTGGGCACGCTGGGAGGCAAGTCGCCCATCTCCATTGCCGCTGCCTGTATTTATTTGGTGTCGTATCTCTGCAAGAATCCACGATCGACCAAGGACATTGCCCACGTTGCAGGTGTGTCTGAGGCCACCATCAAGGCAGCCTACAAGGCGCTGTATGCAGAGAAGGAGAAGCTAATTGACCTCAGCCCCATGAAGGAGTATCCCAACTGCGAGAGCATCTCTTTTGATGACCTTGTCTTGCCCTAGACCAGCATTCATGCTAAACCATCTGAAACCTCTTCTGTCAACCGAGACATTTTTTCTTTTTTTTTTTATATAATTCGACAATAGCTTAAAAATACCCCCCCCCAACAACAACTATTTAATGCGTCTTTTTCTTCCTTACACTTTATTAAAAAACACACTCATTATATACAATGGTCCAAATCCACAGAGGAGATCTGATACCCAAAGTGTATGCCTTTTATCCTGGGAAACGAATGCCCTTTCTATGCTGCTTCAATCGATCCTCTGGCTGGAGAATTATTTCAGAAAACTATGAAGAGTGTGTATGTCTTGCTGCACCAAAAGGTATATCATGCTCATCCACTTGCAATTAGACATGCCAAGGGTCTGCGGTCAGAGCAATTTGACATCAATCACGATGGAGGCAGCGAGAACTACTTGACGTGCATCGCTATAGCCGAGGTAAACGCAGACAGGTTGCCATGGTAGTAGCAAACGACACACAAGCACTCACATGGACTACTGGTGTAGAATGGCATCATTGCAATGGGATCCGGCAACAAGGATGGCAGCCTGTATTTTGTCAGAGACATGTCTGCTGTCAAAGACGTAGAATCTGGGCCGAGGTTTATGGTAACACGCACGAGTGGATGGTACGTATACATGCTGATATTGACACTGCCAAAGCCTCTGCATAAAGAGGTGCTAGGTGCGCCTATCCATTCAATCGACTGGTCTGGCCATCATCTGCTTGTGGGCACACATCACGGCAATACAAGGCTATTCAGCGTCGTTTTTGAAAATGATCGTATACAGGATTTCAGCTTGATAGGAGAATACGTCAGTCCGCCATCAGAGGTACACTGCCATCCAAGCAATCAGCTACTAGTATACAGCCTGCTAACACACATACATGTTAGATTGCCATCTACTCGCCATCTTACATTGCCAACTCGCACGTCAAATCAGCCGAGTTCTCGCCCAACTACTCTTCAAAGGACATGGACGCATCCGTTCATGCATCAAGCCAGTTTTTGACAACCACAGTGAATCAGCTGTCTATTTGGGATGCACTGGAGCAAAAGGCACCGGTATCGCGCATTTATGCAACTGAAGCGCCACTGAACTGTGCAAGCTGGTCGCCCAATGATGCGCAATCGTTGATTGTGTGCGGTGGCTATGATCGAAAGCTGCTCATAGTAGACACGCGTATCTCCACCAACAGCCACAATGGCGTGGTATGGAGCGCAGACAATGCCCACGACAGGCCCATTCGAGACGCTAAATTCAATCCGTTCATACCCTACTGGGTAGCCTCTGCAGGTAAGCATTTGTCTTGTTGATGTGAGTCGTTGTATTTGCCAACTCACTTTGCTATAGGCGAGGATTCTGTGGTCAACATATGGGATATTCGAGCATCACACAAAGCACCTGTGGCCAAGATTGATGGCAATTCAGGCATTGTTACCTCTGTAAGTAAGCACTACCAAGTACAAAAGCGCCCTATTTAACTCAAAGCCTATAGGTCACTTGGTCCAACATTCGACCCGAGAATCTAGGCACAACAGCGTCAGACGGCACCATGCGCTACTATACACTTTCGCCTGAAGCCCTGCCTATATGGGACACACATTATCGCATCACTCGATACGATCAGCAAGACACTCTGCCTATCGTACGAGAACGCAAGCAGGGAAACATTTGGTTCGCCAAAGACCAAAATTACAAGTATGCCAATGCGCAATCGTGGAAAACTGACATGTGGGATGAGGGCGACTATATCGAAGAGGAACGGTCTACCATGTTGCTAGCAGGTGCGCTTGGGCTGGGCGAATGGGGACGACCAGAGCCAGGCACCATTTATAAGGGCGAAGAAATTGTGAATGCCAGAGGTGCTGTTGTGAAGGGTAAAAAAATTAAAGGGGCTAACCATGTGCTGCTCCGATGAAAACTAACCAGAAGTGCTGATTTAGTAATGCCATCCAAGCTGAGACCAAGCATGTACTATTCAATCACCAGTGGAGGACAATTAACTGCAAATATCGTCAGATTTGATGCTGCAAGTAATTTGAGAAACAGGCACAGGTATTTGACAGTATGTATGCTGCTTAGGAACCAACGCCAACAGGCCTTCCTAGATTTGATCCTGCTGACAAGGACGCTTTGGCAGCCAAGATTGAGGATGACATTTATTGCAGACGTATCACAGATGCTCAGCAAGGCTTGGAGCAGCTAAAGCATGCGCCCATTGACGATGAGCATACAGAAAGGTTTGCATGGCTATTGCAGTACGGCATATAGATACATGACCCACTTACAACGAGCTATTTAGAGAGCGGGCAGAAGAGGTTCAATTTCTAGAGGATTGTCTAAAGCTTAGAGACCCCATCAAGTGCACAGAATGGAGATTTGACTCGATTCCAGACAAGTCTTCCAAGAGAATATCTCGTCGTCTTTGGAACGCAGAAGACATGTGGGAGGACGCTATTCAGACGTTTAAAAAGGATCTCAAGTATTGGAGCTATCGCATCCCACCTGGCTATAATACAAAGTACAAGTTTCCAGTAAGTGGTTGCCATGATACACACACCAGAAGGTCGACTCATTCACATGACTACATAGCTGGAATTCACTGCGCCTATCATTGCTCCACATCTGGTAGAGGAAGAAGCAGTGTTGTCGCCCTTGCCACCCAAGAAGGAAGATCCTGCCCCAGAGTACCTCAAGGTGCCTGACGACATTGCAAACTCACCTTACATATATGAGTCAGATATAGAAGACAACAACGACGGTGGCTCAGTCATGTCAGCTACCAGTAGTGTCCATGACTTTGTGCCCAAACCACACGAAAGAGAGGCATCTGTGGATACTACTGTGTCACAACAACCCATCAAGGATAGACGCAACATGAGCCATGTTCCACCCATTGTCACTGTCCATGTGGATCAAGATCCAAACAGCGTTGAAGCATCCAAAAACCCATTCACGCCACCGCAGAGCGCAACCAACCCAGCAACAACTGCTGCTGCTGCTCCTCCTCCTTCTATCAGCACAAACCCCTTCGAGTCTGCTGCTGCTGTGCATCCTGAACACTCTCCAGTTAAAACACCTCAATCAACAAACCCATTTGAAATGAGTACATTGAATATGGATGGCATTCATCAGCAACAAAGATCGACAAACCCATTCGCGTACGAGTCCTTGCCCGAATCACCCTTGGATGGTGGTTTGCAAGACCCACATTTGATGGACGATAACCGCAGTGTACAAAGCGCACGCAGCGAGAAGTCAGAAAAGCAGCATCACAAGCATCACGGCTGGCTATCCAGTGGAACACATCATTTGGGTCTTACTCTGTCTCGTCGTAGTGCCAACAGTGTGAGTGAAGGGGGGTATCAGGAAGAAGGAGAAGGCAGCGAGCTCAGCAAAACGCCTTCTCAAAAGAAACACCATAAGTTCAACCCATTCAAGCGAATGCTTTCCAGGAGTGGGACAACTAAGGAGGATCATTCACAGCAGCGAAACAGCAGTGTATCAACAGAGGAAACCATAGAGGATGGCCATGCCAATGCACTTTTGAGAAAAGACTCGAGTCGTAGAAATGCAATTCACGGTCCATTCTAGAGACATTTATACATATATACTTGGCATTTACATTATTCAATGTGATATTTTCTCTAATCATTTTGCTTACAATATCTTACATTGGCAACCATGTGTTTTTGATCAATAATATATTAATCTGTTTTTATTCAACAACAAATGATAAAGTATACATAAATTTGGAGGCAAGAATATTACTCGGCATGATGGGGAGGAGAAAAACTACTCCATCGAACATCTTGTGCCTCTTCTTGAGGAGCGATACTGCTCTGCTCTACTGCTTGAATGACGAGGGTACGACAGAGCTCCAAGGATATTGCAGTGTTTAGGAGGACCTTAAGATCCCTTCGGTCTTTGGGAAGCTTGAACTTGCGAATTTGGCGCATTCTGTAAAATGCTTGGGAGAGGGAGACTGCATCAAGTGAACTGAGCAGTGCTCACCCACCACAAGCAAACCAACCACCGAGACCTCCTCACGCTGGAACCCTTTTTGTAAGGCCATGTCCACCACATCCTTCATCATGGTACCAATTTTGACGACATCAGATAGATCATGGGCATTCTTGATGGTCTTGAGCTCATCCTGGAAGACATGGCTTCCATTGATACTTGCAGATCGATCTGGCTTTCTTCCTCTTGCATTCTTTGTGGGTTGATCATACTATTGCATAGCCAGCATCAATTTTCGTCCTCTGGATTCTGGAAGCTCATAATCCGTTCCACGATATTCGACATCGATGCTATTGTCCAGGAAAGCATTCATGACTGGATCAAGTATCATGAATGCAAGCGTGTCTTTTGTCATGTTTCCTCCGACAAGTAGCGCGCACGGCCTTTGACATGTGGAATTGTCACAACCAGATGCAACATGAAGCCTTCATCGTCAATTCCTTCTCGCCATATTTGCAGATGCTATAATATAGGTCAGTAACACATATATGTGTCAATAAAAGTCAAAGCGTTGAAGACAAACCTTCCATTGGATGTATTCAGGGTTCATCTGGGATTAATCTTTTGCAACAGATTATTAAACATGGTCAGGCATCTTTCCACAAAACCACTTGCGTCTCTGAATCTCTCATGTAGTCTCTTCATCGCTTCTTTAGATTCTACACACCAGACTCGATTGCCTCAGCAATTTCCCCCACGATACATCCAGCATTTGTAATCTCTTCATCCGTGAACACGCGCTCGACATCGATGCTGCTATCCGTTTGAATTGATGCTGACAGGTTGTAGGTTCTTGGGCGAGAGGATAGCATTATGCTGTTTATAGACAATGCCTCTTCAAGAGTATCCAGCTTTCGATTTCTTTGCAACTTCAGAATAGCTGCTTTTCTGAAGACATTGAAAGCTTGAATATCCACAGATACTCCAGGGACATGTCTTAAATCGACAGATTGGATTACGCTATCAGGAAGGCCGGCATCCTGCGTTCATTTCAAAGATTAAATACATATAAATTGAGAGTGTATTCAGAAGCTTACCATCGATACTACAATGAATTTTGCCTTTTTCATCTTCTTGAAGGTATTCCAGAGATTCACCTTGTTTGTCTGGGCGCATACTTGCTTTACTCTGCCAAAGTCCTTCATTATCATTGTCAAATATTTGATTTGACTTCTTGTGAGGCTTGCTTGGACTTTGATTCTGACTATATTGCATTCCATAAGTGTTTTTCGGGAAACATCATAATCAGGATTTGTGCAGTTGATTACAAGCACCTTTGAAATCTTCTTTTCAATTTCGGGGCGATGCACATTCACCCGTGCTAATTGTACTTCTCTGCATAAAGTAAGTAAGCCAGTGCGAACGCTTTTGCTAGTCAGCTGTAACTGTTGAAGGTTGTCAGTTGGTAGTTCACCACAAATCATACACGGGGACATTGCTCAGACTTACCTTGAACATTCCTAGTAGTATTCAACACAGATATAAAGACCTGGAGCCCATTGATGCTTGCGGATCGGTTTGGATTTTTTCCTCTCACAAGAGTGAAAAAAGAAATAGCATTATATACTACGCCCAGTGCACAATCACCATTGAAACTTGCTGTTCTAGTACCACCAGGAAAGAAAACGCCAGATCACTTCGAGTAAACTGACTAGAGTTGTGAAGAAAATATGTATTTTCAACTGATGTGAATCTATCATTTATCAGTAAAAAGTTATATATTTTAGAAAAGGAAGATACAGTTTGATCAGAAAAAAGGGAATGCGAATAAAATTGAGACTGAAATAGGTCATCAGCAGGATCAATACTACAGCTGATTAGTAACAGCCACAGCTTAGAGAAGATGAGTACTGATATGCAATGGCAAATCCATAGCAGCCCAGTCGACTTGCTTTGTATAAATGCTGCTCCTCTTTTTTCTTTACTCAAATCCAGTATTTTTAGTTGCTTATATACACAAATACGATAATAGAGTTGATTACTATTGCATTTTACCATTGATTTTATTATTTTTGTTGTATTATTATAAATATTATTACACTATTTACAAAGGTCTATCTCACTTGCTGTCCAGTCTTTCAGCCAATCAAATCGCTAGAACGGGCTCGACACACACAAAAATCCTAGAAAAAAAATGCGAGGGTTTCCCTCTGTTTTTTCGTTAAGCGGGGGTTCAAATACTAGTAAATAGCCTAATATAGAACTATCGTACCAGTAGATGAGTTAACCCACCTTTGGGTGC
>JAXQGS010000273.1:0-22917 GCA_037040325.1 Mucor sp. M7501 | reverse complement strand
ACACGGAGACCCTTCCAGTCCTTGGTACCCTTGGCGATATCTTCACCAACCTTCTTGGGGGACAAACCAAGAGGACCGATCTTGGGAGCTGTAATAAAATGATGGGTTGTGTGTAAGTTTTGTTGCTTTCGACATGTAATAGTAGTGTGTATTTCGTTGATATTTACCAAGAGCAGAAGAAGCACCAACTTCACCACTGTAATTATATCAAGGTGCGTATGTTAGTCATCCACAATGTCTTATTCTATGTCTCTCTCTCTCTCTCTCTCTCTCGTTATGGCTGTATCCGCTCACTCGCTTCCTCTCTACACATTTGAATCCACTATATTTACCCAGTAGCACGGAGGTAGATAATCTTAACCTCAGAGGGATCGAACTTGGGAGGCATTTTATACTATCAACTGTATGTTAGATGGATGGATGGATGGATTGTTACATTGAGTGTTGGATTCTTACGTTGTTATAAAGAGAAGGTTGTATCAATTCGCACCACTGCCAGTATTTTTTAATCAAAACTCACCCACACACCCTTTTTCGCCTACCTCAAGCCCGCTCGCTCCCTCGCTCTGGCTCGACAATAATGCTCGCTCGACAAGTTGCGGATGTTCAAATGAGTGTCAACAAGAAAAGGTTCAACATGTGTGTTTCATTCTGACAGCTGTCATTTTCTTGATCATAATGATACTAATTGCCATTCGCAGTAAACATGTTGTGCGTACAATGTCTGTCGAAATGATGGTGAATGTAAAAGCAAGAAATTTAGTAACAAAAGAAACGATTCTAATAGCTACTAGCCAACTGGTTTTGATCCAAGGCTCACATCTTTCATTATTGTAGTTTTCAATGTAGTAAATCAATATCAGGGAGATATACTGTACAAGCTATGTACTTGGACAATTGAAAATTATCATTTGATCTGATCGCTATTCGCAAGGCATCATGCACAATAGAGATGATATGCCATTCACATTATACTCATAGCCTACTACCAAAATCACCCATTCGGATGACCGCATTCTCTGGGTATATTAGCCAAAATCAGTGCCTCGTCATCACTAAATGTTCCAAATCATACACAGAATATAAAGCCACTCATGATGATCATGAAGCTTTCGCTGTGTGATGCTCCTCTACTAATTTGATTATTAGACAATGTACCTCATGTTACAGGCCGCTCGCCATCCACACAGCTGTCCAACGAGTTTTCCAACAATTTATGATTCAGGTGCAATGTAGAAAGTGGCTTATTAGAAAGGCAAATTTTATTGATACTAAATGAAAATGCGGAAAGAAATCAAAAAAGAGTGTGAGTGAGAGGTGCGAATAAGTGTGATATGGAAGAATACAGATAAGGTGGATGGGAGGAGGGAGGAGCGTGGTGGTGGTGGAACAGGTGCCAAAGATACTCAAGTTTCAATGATTTTGACATTTTTTTTATGTACTTTGTGTAATTTATATATAAATGAATAGTTCTACGTTCGTTTTTTTCAGGCCCTAAAGACTTAGTCCTTGCTCTTCTTCTCCTTCTTGCTCTTCTTTTCCTTTTTCTCCTTCTTGTCCTTCTTCTCCTTCTTGTCCTTCTTGGACTTTTTGGCAGGCTTCTCCTCCTCTGCGTCAGAAACATCATCGGCTGTTCTCTTCTTACCGGTGACAACAGCAGGCTCAGCAACCTCATCCATATCCAAGTCCAAATCGTTCATGACCTTCTTCATGACATCAATGTTCTTCTCGGGAAGAGCACCGCTGTCGAAAAATTCGAGACGCTCTTCGACTTGCTTCTTCAAGGCTTGACCAAACTTGTCAGTGGGGCTGTCAGAGAAACAATCGATACGGGAAGCAATGGTACACTTGTTGGCCAAATAACGAGAGATGCGGCCCTTGTTCTTTTGACCAGCACGGCCGATGAAAGAGGAGTGGTAGATCAAACCGTACTTGGGAGTGTTACCCTTGGTCTTTAAAGCTCTGAAAAGGGCCTTTTCAGCACCCAAGATTTGCAAGGTGGAAGCAGGGTATTTGGACAGGTTGGTCAAAGAGCCAGCTTGAGAGATCAAACGAGCACCAACAACCTCACCAATGAGAGCAGCCAAGTTGGGAGCGACATAGCTCATCTTGGTGACCAAGTAGCCATGGAGCTTCTTGCGGTATTCAGCAAGGGAGATGACACGGTCGGCAAAGTTTTGAATGTTGATCATATCGACGGGAGAGATGTCAGTACCCATGGAGGCACGAGCAGCGTCCAGAATTTGTTGAGCAATGGTCTCATCGCCATCACAGATCTCGGCAATAGCCTCCAAATCAGATTCAGAGAGTTCGGCCTTGTTCTTGACAACCTTGATGAGCTTGGCGTATTTGTAGTTGTCGTTGACAATCTTGACCATTTCAGGGAAATGCCAAGAGTACCATTCCTTGACACGCATGGCAAATGTGTTGACGTCCTTATCCATTTGATCCAAGAGAGCAATGGCTTGGATGATCATGTTATCAGCACGGTTGACGTTGAACTTGACCTTGGCACGAGAGTAAGAGTGACCAAGACCGAGCTGGGCTCTTTCTAAATCACCGGCCTTGAGTTGGCCGAGGAGCTTGTCAGCCCACAAACGGATACCGCGAATGAGCTCTTGGACCATCTCGTCAGAGGCACACTCAATGCTCAATTCACTCTTGATGGCACCAGCCAAGTTCTTTTCGGTGACACCGAGGCACACCTTGGACTTCTTGTCAGACTTGGGAAGGTTCATTTCCAAAAAGGCCTTCAAAGAAGGGTTGACAATACCTAGCGACAATAAGGTCAATGTCACACTCTACACACATGCCCAGCCCTTGATCTACATACCTTCAGACACATCGTTGGCGTTCTCTAAAGCATCAGCAGCGTTCTTGAAAGGAGCAAATGACTTGAGCTTCAACATCTTACTGAACTTGGAAAGATCAGCAATAGAGTTTTGAACGGACTCCAACTTGGAACCGATCTCTTCTGATTGCAAACGTTCGAAAAGAGAGTAACCTGATGCAGTCTCGAATAAGACGTAGTTGGTAGCCTAATGGTAGCGTAAGTAGGGTCAGTATCCATGAGGCAAGCACTATACTCTTGTCAAGATGTTACCATTTTTAAAGTAAAAAAGTGAGGTTATAAAAGAGAAACGTCAAATTCAATAAAAAAAACTTTTTGTGGACTTTGCTCTAGGGAAAAAAAAAAAAAATGCAAGCACACTGATTGAAAGGTGGCGCTCCTGACGACTGTTTATCCTGCGTTGTCAAGTCTATTTCTGTGATCTGTCTATACTGGGCAAATGCATTCATGTCTATTCAAGAGGCTTTTTCTATTGTTGTTTTGGTAGGCATATACGCTGCTGTGGATCATCGCCATGTGGTGATATCATGTTGGCAGTCCAAAAAGACAAAGACTACTATTTAGATGGGGGTGGATCACATATACTCTGCCTGTACATGCATTTCTCCAGCATGACATGATCTACATTGAGGTTTCCCGTCAAAGCAATTGAGCTATTTCTAAAGAATGCACATGACCATTTCAGCTCTTTCCTCACTCATTTGCTAGAGCTCATCTTTAAATGACATGCCAATGTAATCTTGCGATCCAAGATGCCAGCGAGGATATGGTAGCATACGATCAAGCATGGTACATGTCAACAAAATGCCTGTCATTCTTTAGTATTGCTACTGTTACAGGCGATCAATAAACTCGTGCACATGTCGCTAGGTAATGGCATATATTGCATAACACATTGGGCAAGGGCATTTAACCTCAATCGCACACACTGTGAAACAAGCCTTTTTCCAAATGCGGCATTGCCTTTCCTCTCCCATCTTTCCAACACAACGCGTATTCTTCAACACCAAAATGACTGAATACCGGTCTGTAGCAGGCATCGCTGTATACCGTGCTCCACTATTGCAAGAAGCACAACAAGACACAAGCAGCGATTTGCACAACGTGTATCGAGAGCCTGGACAAAGAGTGTATTTGCTGGTGAAAAAGCCTCGAGTTGATCACAGCTGGCAATTTCCTCAAGGCGGATTGAAAAAGAAGGGCAATGAAACTGTTGCCCAGGGAGCATTGAGAGAGCTGTCTGAAGAATGCGGGAGCAATTTAACAGTTGATTTGATTGACACAGACACACCGTTTTGTATCTATCAATATCCTTTCCCACCAGAGTTTATCAAGTCGAAAAAGAAGAAGAAGCAGTATGCTGGTGCAAAGGTAAAAAGACATGTAGTGGTGTGGCGGCGTAATGTAGTAAATCATTCAACATGGCATGTGTAGGTTCAATTCGTCCGAGCAAGATGGACTGGTGGACAATGCCAGCCTGATGGCTATGAGATTGTTGATTTTGCTTGGTTAACCGTCAAGGAGCTACTCGAGTATGTGTCTCCAGATTATGCTGTGGGCATACAAGCATTGATTTCAGATGATCCCTCTGCCGTGTAAGACGGCTTCAAGCAGAGGAGTCACAGGCAAACAGGTGGAAGAAGAAAGGCACATTCATCGAAACAGTCAAGCCATTTTTGATTGCTTGCTTGCTTCAAGACAATCAATTCATCCTTTTCCTTTTCTCTTTCTCTCTTCCTATTTACAATAAACAGTGGTGCAATTCACATTCTAAAGTGCATACTATTGTCCTGGTCATAGTCGTATACCCTCCCCCCACCTTCTTCTTCATCAACACCACATAATACAACTAGACATTTCATATGGCGAATGCAGAGAAGGGCCCTGAAGAGCCTCCCAACAAAAAGTCAAAGACAAAACACGTAGCGTACAGGAACGATTCACAAAGCACCATTCAACCCACTCACACACTCTTGATCATAGACAACAGATGATGCTGGTTTAGACTTCTTCCTCGAACCGCTTTGGGAAAGTATGTGTGTGCCTCTGTCAAATTTGAACCTTTGATCTCACATGCAGCTTAGGTTTAGGATCATTGAATAGCACGAAACGCATTGAGGCACCAGCGCCAGCACCAGCTGAAAGGGAGCCCATTACAATGGATACACCATCAAGATATGCCAATGCACCCAGTCTTTTCGATTTGGTTCAAATAAACTTGCTGGATGCACCCACATTGTTTGGCGACAGTAGCACGATACCCGAAAAGAGATCACGGCTTCAAATAGCATCGGCAGAAGAAGAGACTGTAGAGACAGATACTCAACATCACACGCCATCCACCAGCTTTACACATACCCAGACCGGTCAGGGTGAACAGGAGCCAAGATCAAGCCAGATCACCTCCACTACAACTGCACACATCAATACTATTGTTATCGACTCTGAAACACCCAATGCACCAGAGCCTAATCAAAGCGATGCTCGGAATTCAGCAGCCTCCAACTTTGCAAATATCAACGATTACGGACAGCCTTCCAACGCCAGCACCAGCAACGACACACACATCATTCATGATGATGATAGCAATTCCGAGATGTCAATTGACCAAGACAACCAAGAGATCGCAAGTCCTACTCCAGATAAAGACGACCCCTCTGTAGTAAAAGATGAACCTAACCATCAAGGATCTAATGCTATTACTACCGCGCAACGCCAGTCATCAGGCACCCCACTCAACAGAACCACTAGTTACCACAGCTTGGAAATATACGAAGACATTGGTAGCGACGAAGAAGGAGAAGATGTATTTGTGGATACAAGCGAAATCTTGATTGACGTGGAAGCTGAGGATGAAGAGCAGGAAGAGTCTTCGCAATCCAGCGACGAGTTTTATGATGTCAAAGAGGCGTTTAGTGCGACAGTATCCACGATAACCACCCCTACAGTCATCGAAGAAGAAGCAGACAGACAGTTGCAGGACGATACGTCTTTAATCGTATTGGATGCCATTGAGGCGGCAGTGGAACATACGCAAGCTGACGTGGAGCAGGAAGAGGAGGAGGAGGACGAAGACGAAGACCAACTTGAATCAGATGCTGTTGTCGGTACTGATACTGCTGCTGCCGAGGAAGGTGAAATCATGGATCAAGATGATGAACTTGGCGATGAGCAAGATAGGCCTGAGCAAGCTGAGTCAGAGCAAGATGAGCTAGAGCAAGATGAACTCGGACAAGAAAAAGAGGCAGGCGAACTCACAGAAGAAAGCGAAGACGAACAAGCGCAAGATAATCAAGAGCGTAGCGATAGTGGACAGGCGCAACCAACAGACAATGATGTCGAAGCACAAGAGAATGAAGTTTCACAAGAGGGGGAATCACATAATGTGGAATCAACTCGGGAATCAGACACCAACGAATCGGTTCTTCAGTCAGCAATAACTCAAGGTGATTCATTCAACCAACTCGAGGATGGAGAGCTAGACACAGACAATGATGTCCAACCAGATGAAGCGGATGTTATACCATGCGATGCCAACGAGGATGATGGACAGCCCAGTGTCATGGAAGATACAGCACTCAATGCAGTTGAACCACCATCCGATGGAATGGATGATGTTGAGCAATTGGATACAGATGAGACAAATGAACAGCAGCCAAGTGCTATTGAAGAAAACATATCCATCAATGCAAGTGTCGCAATGCAGCAGCACCAGCCTATTGAAAACCAAGACACCCTGTTATCTGTAGAGCAACAAGATCCAGTTTCAGCAGTCGACGATCAGACAGTGGCTTCACCTTCAATGCAAGACGAGCAGGTCAATCAAAATGAACAAGCACACTCAAGTGACTTGGCGAATCAAGATGATCAACTACCAGCGCTAGACCTGGAAGATGAGCAACTGCTTGGTATTGATGAGGTTCACTTTTTGATGGTTCATCAAGATGAACAAATGGGTCTGCATGAAGCTATAGAAGAGGAGGAGGAGGCATCCACTGCTATGCCAGATGCTGTACCATCATCAGCAGTACACGAAGGCAGCAGCTCTGACCACGAACAGCAAATTCAAATGGACGACAACGACAATAACGATACGGATGAAAACGACCAGCAAGTGGTCAATGACGAGAGTGCAAATACCACTGGAACTCCACCACCTGAGAGCGATCATGCACACTCATCTCTACTCGAAGTGATTCAAGATATATTACAAGAAAGTTCTCAAGAAGCAGCAGAGCAGCAGCAGCATGAGGAGGAGGAACAGGTATTCACCATTGAAAGCGAGCCAGCACCACCACCACCACCGCTGCCAACACAGAATGACAGCGATGCTGATACTGTCATGTCTCAATCACCAGAAGAGATAATAACTGATGCTGATGACGAAGACGACAATGCCTTTCTCCAAGTTGATCAAGACGACGAAGACAAGGATCCTAATTATGTTGCAGACGACGACGACGACGACGACAATGACTCTGATGATATTGCTTCTGACGACATGGATGTGGAGATGGAAGACACCAATGTAGAATTCGAATCAGATGAAGCCATGCGTTCAGGGTCTCCGTCTCAAGCAGCCTCTGCGATGGATGATTCAGAACAGGACCTTGCAAGTATTCGAGACAGTTTTGCTCTTGATTCGATTCAGAATCAAAGCCCATTCAGTCAACAGTCTGAGGCTGTAGAGGAATACGAGATAGAGGAGTCTGATGACCAAGTGCAAGATACTCAGGAACCCGATGTTGTAGTCAAGAAGGAACCAGGACGTACAGCTACAGCTACAGCTGCTACTAGTGAGCGCATCGTTATTGATCTCATAAGCGATTCAGAAGAAGAGGTGTTGGCAGAAGACGACGAGACTTTGCGCAATAGGGAATTCATTGATATGAGCTCTTTGGAGGAGGAAGAGGAGGATGACTTGATGCCAGATATCTTGTCAGAGACAGAAGACCAAGAGGAAATAGAACAAGAAGAGCAGCAAGATGTTCAAACACAAGAACCTGTAGCCGTTGCTTTGGACGATGTGCCCTCAATTTGCCTTGAAGCTGATTTGGATGCTATGGGCGACAGAACTGTGTGCAATATGGATTTACCGCCTTATGCCAGCGTGCCCATGTGGTGGTATGATGCGCATGATTCCAATCAAACAGGCATTGTGTATCTCTTTGGAAAAGTAGGTTGTGTAGTGATTGCCATGAATCAGCTGTATTGATACACAGGTAGGTGTTTGACGATCAGCAGGACAAGCATGTCAGTTGCTGTGTGCGCATCAAGAACATTGCCAGAGAACTGTATATTCTTCCAAGACAGTTCCAGATAGATGGTAAGTGTCTTGTTATCCTATATATAAAGTACGGCTCACACTCAATACGCCTTTTTTCCCCTCCTAGATGAAGGCAACCCCACTCCCATCAGGGTCGACTTGAACGATGTACAACAAGAACTGAAAACTCTGCTACTACACAAAAGAGTAGATACTTTTAAAATGACCACCTGTGAAAAGCAATACGCCTTTACTGGCAAAGATATACTAAGAAAAGCAACGTACATCAAGCTGCAGTACAGTTACAAAGGTACGTGGCAGCTATAAAAGCACTCGGATTGAGTTGTAATGACAAAGCGCTAACTCTCTTCTTTACAGATTACGAGTTTCCTACGACACAGAGTGGCAAGACATTCAGCCATATCTTTGGTGCCAATACCAATCCTTTGGAACACTTTCTGATACAACATGATATCATGGGCCCTTGCTGGTTAAACCTGGTGCAATGCAACAAGCTGGGCAGCGATGTATCGTGGTGCGCTTTGAACATTGGATTAGACGATCCCCAATGCTGTTCTGTGCTTCGAGAAGAGAGAGAAGCACCTCCTCTCAATGTCATGTCGTTGAGTTTGCAGACAAATATGGGGCGTTTGGGGACTCGGTCAAACAAAGTGATGGCTGCTAGTTTGTTTTTCTGCAAAGATGGTAAGTGTAGAAGGAACGAGAGAGAGAGAGAGAGAGAGAGAGAGAGGTACTCGTAGTACCCATGTTGACACTGTCTCTCTATAGTCAATGTGGACACGCTGGACTACACTGCTGGACTGAACGGCTATCGTAATACAATCATCTGTCTTCCACCCAACATGTCGTATCCTGCAGACGCCTACGAGCATACAGAAGGAGCAGCCCAACATACAATCACGCTCGAGAACACTGAATTTGCTTTGCTGAGTCGACTGCTAGGTTTGTGCAATGACACGTCTCTCATCCACTCTGATTGTATACTAACGCCTCTTTAGCTGCCATTCATATCTATGATCCAGACATCATTTCAGGACACAACTTTTTCGGTGGCGATCTCAACACCTTACTGACTCGAATGAAGCAACTGGGTGTCCCCCACTGGCACAAACTAGGAAGACTCAAGTCCAAGATGCTGCCAAGAACAGCAGGCAGTTCCGAAGGCTCCATCAGCAGCGCCTTTTATCAGCGTTTGCATATGCGTGGCCGCATTGTGTGTGATACATTCGAAGCATCGCAAGACTTGATCAAGAGCAAATCGTTCCATCTTTCCGAACTCGCCAAGACGCAATTAGACATTGTGCGCACAGACATCAAGCCGCAAAAGCTAAAGTCTTACTACAAGACAGGACCCCAGTTGCTGGCGCTGGCCAAGCACTGCTCCTTGGACGCTTACCTCACTTTTGCTCTGATGGCCAAGCTTCAGATTCTCCCCCTGACAAAGCAGTTGACGCGTTTATCTGGCAACCTGTGGTCTCGCAGTATCCACGGCGCTCGCGCTGAACGCAACGAATACCTGCTGTTGCATACATTTTACAAAAAGGGCTATCTCTGTCCTGACTCACCTGCGTCCCGCTACAAGAAGCATATGTTTGAGTTTGTGAATGAATCGTTGGAACTGGAACTACCTGCTTCGAAACGATTAGGCGCGAATGGCAAGAAGATGCCTTCCTTTGAAGGTGGTTTGGTGCTGGAACCCAAGACGGGCATCTACGACACGTACGTTTTGCTGCTCGATTTCAACAGTTTGTACCCTTCCATCATGCAAGAATACAACGTCTGCTTTACAACCATGGATGTCAATGCGGAAGTCATTGACACGGAAGCACCGCCACCACCACCACCACCACCACGCGTCGCTCAACAGACGCCGACAACCATGGGCGTCTTGCCAGAACTAGTAAAGACGTTTGTGGACCGTCGTAAGCAGGTCAAACGACTGATGAACGAACCCAGCGTCTCTGCTGCCGCCAAAGCCCGATACCACATTGAACAGATGGGTCTCAAGCTCACTGCCAACAGTATGTACGGTTGTCTCGGCTCCAGCTATTCCAGGTTCTTTGCAAGACCCTTGGCTGCCTTTATCACTGCCAAAGGTCGCGACATTCTCCGCGATACAGTCCGCATTGCAGAACAAGCCGACAGCGTGGATGTGATTTACGGTGATACGGATTCCATCATGATCAACACCCATCAAAGAGTGTATTCAAGAGCCCACAGGATTGGTCAACAGCTCAAAGACCAAGTGAACACCAAATACACGATGCTTGAAATCGACATTGATGGTGTGTTTAGACGCACCTTGTTGTTGAAAAAGAAAAAGTATGCTGCTCGGGTGGTCACCCAAGAAGCCAATGGATCTTACAAGGAGACGTTGGAAGTCAAGGGTCTTGATATTGTTCGTAGAGATGGCTGTGATCTTTCGCGTGGTACTTCAGAGTAAGTGAGGCTATAGATTATACATGTATCACAGCTTCTCATCCACTCTTCTTGTTAGAAACGTTTTACAATTCGTCTTGTCAAATGAACGACAAGAAGATATCGTCAATCGCATTCATGCCTACTTGGAGCAGGTGGGAAACAGAGTGCGTGCCTCAGAGGTGCCTGTGCACGAATACATTATTCGAAAGGTAACACGGTGAATTGATGAGCTTCTTCTTTTTTTTTGTAGCGACTTTTTTTTACTAACAACTCACCTCACTTTAGCAACTCACGAAATCACCAGAAGAATATCGCACTACAAAAGGAAACCCTCATGTCGCTGTAGCCAAGGACATGCGTCGATCTGGTATTGCTGTGAAAGCAGGCGATACTATTCCGTACATTTACTGCATCAAAACAACCAGAAATGGTGTTGTGGTGGAAAGGGAGCCTCGTATGCCAGATGATGTATATAGTGGCAAAGCTGTCATTGGTAAGTTATGCACACAGAAACAAAACAAAAAAAAGGCGTTGAAACTAAATGAGCTATTGTAGATAAAGATTGGTACCTGCTGAAGCAAGTGTTGCCTTCTGTGGCTAGAATCTGTATACCGCTACAAGGAACGGATGTAACCAAATTGACAGAACGCTTACACATAAATAGGCCACAACAGCCATCAGCACCAGCACCACCAAGCACAGATAGTGCCATGCAAGTCGATCCAGTGCTAGTAACTCCAGATGAAGTGGAGCAAGAGGGAGAGGAAGAGAATGAAAATGAAGAAGATGGAAACGAAGAGAACAATGCCAACATCTTCAAGATCAAGAGACAACACCATAGCAAACAACTTGAGCCAAGATGTGTAGCTTGCGATCAGCTCATGTCATCCAACACATTGGCATGTACATGCGGTGCCACCTTGACTGTAGCTAGTCTCTACTGCCAAACACTAGTGGCTGTTCGACGCTTTATCCACTTGTATTACAACAGTCCACTCGTGTGTAGTGAAGCAGCATGCGGGTTTGAAACAAGAGACCAATTCCCTGTAGATGATACACATTGCTTACAAATGAATTGCCCGGGGAAATTGATCCGTCAGGTAAGATAAACAAGTATACGAGATCGACGAGATGTTGACGTATTTCGTCTAGTATTCTGCTGGTCAACTGTACGATCAAATAGCCTCTTTCAAAGGTAAGCAATACACACTCGAGCACCACCACCACATGTCGACATGTGCACTTGAACTCATATGCTTTCTTGCTAGACACTGTCAAACATCTGGGCCAAAGTCAAGACCAAGATGTCTCTTGCATCCTCACCATGCTGGATACCATTACCGACAAGTCTGCTTACAACTATATTGATTTCAACACTTTTTGAATGAAATAAAACGACAGTAGCATTTTTTTTTTTTTTTTTTTTTTTTTTTTTTTTTAGCAAATACATTTGCCTGGAGTAATTGATGGCCGCATTTAGCCGGAAAACCCGCTGAGTCTGTTTGTGCAGTGTTTTCCCTTTAGTCATCTCTCTCATCATCATCATTATCATCATGAACTTAAATAAGAAACAGATTCTGGGGGAAGTTGAAAAAATAAAACGTCGCTTTCTTTTTCATACAACTATACAACAACCATCGGCATGGCAACAATAGACGTTGAATCAGCACCGTTACTAGGCAACAACAAATCCAATGGATCTGCCAAAAGCAGCAGTAGCCATAAGAAAAAATACCTTGGTGTAGTCGCATTGGTGGCATTGGTAACCATTGGCATGAGCTGCATGACGGTTGCAACAAGGCATCCTCATCATCAAGGTAGGTACACATGTATAGATAATTATAGAGACATTGCTCAACAAACCGCTGTGTATACAGATGATGCTTTGGAGAGTCCAGTCAATTTCAAAGGTCGTCTGGTCAAGGGATCCAAAGGTGCTGTAGCAGTAGAGGCAGAAGAATGCTCCAACATTGGTGTGCAAAGTAAGATCAAGTCATTCGGAATAGAGATCGACAGCATGATTGATTCCATGTTGATATAGTATTGAAGCAGGGTGGCAATGCAGTAGATGCAGCTATTGCATCTACTCTGTGCATTGGTGTCATTGACAGTTTTGCTACAGGTAAAACGATAGCACCCTCTGAATCACACACACACACACAAGTAGGCATGATATACTCACTTCTTTATCTGCTTCTTGTAGGCATTGGAGGGTAAGATATAAGCTACGACTGTTCCATCCATTCCATTCCTATTAACACAATATCCCAAAGCGGTGGATTCATGTTGATCCGATCTCCAAACGGTACCTTTGAATTTATTGATTTCAGAGAAACAGCACCTGAAAAAGCAACCAGAGACATGTTTGTAGAGAATCCAGAATTAGCCAAAGTAGGTGCATTATCTATCGCTGTACCGTAAGTGTATCACACCCTTTCACGTTGCACACACACACACAGACACACACATTGAACAAAATTTCATTACAGTGGCGAAATACGAGGTTTAGAATTGGCCCATAAAAGGTAATTCTTTTGTGCACGTAATATGACGTTTGGTTACTCAAAAGCTGATTATAGACACGGCAAATTGCCATGGTCCGATTTGTTTGCACCTGCTATACACATGGCTCGACATGGGTTCAAGGCCACTGAATTATTAGCTGTGCGAGTAGCAGTAAGTTTTGTCTTGAGGGGCGGCATTCGATAGGAAGGCTGGCAAAGACTCATTTTTTTTAATAGAATGGATCAGAATGGATGCAAAACATATCAGCATGGTCCGAGGTCTACTACCGAGATGGCAAGCCCATTCAACAGGGCGACTTGATTAAACGACCTCAACTGGCCGACACCTTGGAAACCATCTCTACGTTGGGCGCAGACGCATTTTACGAGGGCGAGATTGCAAAGCAGCTAGTCGACACTATTCAATCCGCTGGCGGTATAGTGACATTGGAAGACTTTAGAGCGTATCGTCCAGTGATTCGTCGTACCTTGAGCACTTGGTACAATGGTCGCAAAATCACCACATGTTCAGAACCGACCAGCGGCCCTGTGATACTCAGTGTGCTCAACTTGATTGAGCGCTTTCAATTCAAAGTGGAGGGATTCACAGGCCTCAACTTGCATCGTTTGGTTGAAGCGCTCAAGTTTGGGTATGCGTTTAGAACTGAATTGGGTGATCCTGATTACATAAAAAACGAACCTCGCATTGATGAGATGGTGCAAAAGGAATACGCAGCTGATATTCGACAAAAGATTACAGTAAGTAGTCTTGAGATGTCAATAGTGGTGATATTCAATAACCATGTGCCTTTTTTATTATAGGACGACACTACACATGATCCCTTGTACTATAACCCAAAATTTGACCATGTTGAATCACACGGAACAATGCATCTGTCGGTTGTGGATGAGGATGATGGCGCTGTGGCATTGACATCTACTGTCAATTTGATGTTTGGCTCTCACATTATGGACCCCATCACAGGTGTCATTTTGAATGATGAAATGGACGATTTTTCTATTCCTGGGTAAGAGGGCCTTTTCTCTACAAGTGTGTCTTGTATATCTGTACTCACTTGAGCACATCACTTGATAGCATTCCCAACATGTTTGGCCTCTATCCTAGCGAATACAATTATGCAGGTCCACGCAAGAGACCCTTATCATCCATTACGCCCACCATCATTGAAAAGGATGCTCGATTTGAGATGGCTATTGGTGGCTCTGGTGGCTCCATTATTCCCACTGCCACCCTCAATGTAAGTGTAATGTATACAAGGTATTTTATATATCCACATCACTCAACTCGAATTCAACACATAGGCCATTATCAATGTCTTGGATTACAACCAAGATCTCTACACAGCTATTGCAGCACCCAGAGTGCATCATCAATTACTGCCCAATGTCGCTATTGTAGAAACTGGCTACTCCAAATCCAAGCAGGCTGAATTAGTGGCCAGACATCATGATGTATTTGTTTTGCCCCAAAACTATTCAATTTCTGCCGTGCAAGCTGTCAGACGCATGCCAGACGGTACAGTGGAGGCAGCCAGTGATCCCAGAAAAATGGGCATTGCAGCAGCTTACTAACTAATCAAATAAAGTGGTATTTATTATTGTCTATGGTGTTGTTGATTTTGAGCATAATAGCTGTTGACCATGGAGGCAGACATGGTATCACTCATGGCATCGTTCATCATGGTGGGTCCGTACCGCATTCTACTACTTGCATAACCAGCGCCGCCATGTGCAATGGATTCGTCGGCCATGGAGCGACCCGCAAACGAAGAATGGACTGAGCCAGCAGCAGCAGCAGGTGCTGATGAATAGCCCCCGGAGTAGCCATTGTTGACAGAGTATCGACTACCATGCAAGCTGCCATTACTACCACCATTATTATAGCTGGAATAGGCTACACTGGTACCACTACTACTGTGATTGTGATACACTACGCCATGATGAGAAGCAGCAGCAGCAGCAGCAGCAGCAGCAGGAGGAGGATAATAACTGCTGCCCTGAGAAAGACCATCACTGTAATTTTCAGACAACATGAACTTTTCATACTGAGACCAGGACATCAGGGGGATAGACTTGGGATCGAATTCGCCTTCATCACCTACAGCGACCTGCTTGCCCTTTTCGCCAACCACCACACGCGTATTACCCCAAGAGAAATCATCGAAATGCCAGTAAGAGTAGATGGGAATGTAAAACGAAAACACGGGCAAGGCCAAGATGGATAAAAAGAACCACGCAATGTACTCCCAGCGACGGTACATGATGAACAGGATGATTTGCAGGCCGTACGTGCAGCCCAGCGTGATGATGGTAATGTAGGGAATCTGGTTTCTTGCCTCCACCAGCTTGTAGATCAAGAAGCCGAGGTAGCCCAACAAGGCAGGCTGCACCAGCGTACTGATGAGATCCAGCATCACCACGAAGCGCATGGAGAAGCAGCAGAAGCCGCAGAGTTTGGGCAGAAAGATCAGCTCGCCCAAGTTGTGCACAGTCGAGTTGATCCAGCGACGGCGCTGAGAGATCAGGACGTCCCACGTATCAGGCGCATTGGTCTTGCACTGCGCGTCTGCGTTGAACTTGGTCTTGTAGCTGGGATGGTGTTTGAGCAGCAGGGTAGTCAGGTAGCGGTCTTCGCCCAGGTACAGCAGATTCTTCTTGTGCAGCGTGTCCACCACATTCACCGTGTAGTCTTCAATGACCTCGTTGCTGACAAACAGCGGGCGCTTCCCGTCCACTGTGCGGATGCGGTACATGGTGAAGCAGCCCGGCAGACAGCTGACGGTGGAGAACAGGGACTCAAAGGCCTTGATCATGTGATGCGAGATGAAGTACTCGTAGACCTGGATCATGGTCACCCAGGTGTCCTTTTCGTTTGACAGCGTCGTCTCGCCACAGATGCCAATGATCTTTGCGTCGTGCGACATGCTGGACACCAGGTAGTTGAGGCCCGAGGGCATCACTTCGGTATCCGCATCCACCATGAGCACATAGTCGTACATTTCAGGACTGACGCCAATCACGTTTCGCATCTGATGGTACACTTCAAGCTGCATGGGGTTCATGGGCGCATCGTACTGGACGCGGTTCAGGAACTGCATCAGCACCAACTGGGAATCACGCTTGCCGCGGTTGCCAGGCTTTTGACGTTCGCTGGGCGCACCAACCTTGGCAATGACGAGATAGGGCACCACATGGCCTCTTATTTCGTACAGACCAGAGTAGATTTTGGCGCGGTTGTGCTGCTTGGTGCCTTGGCCGACAGAGAGAAACGACAGCGCCTCAGGGTCTACTTGCGGGTCCACGCCCAGGATGTCCAGCACGATGCGCGGTGTAGGGCGGTCGTTGCCGCTGCCGATAATCATGCCGTCGCAAATGACCACAATCAGTTTGCGCTTGTCGTCGTAGCGCAGTGTCGCCAGCGAGTCGATGGTCTTGCGGAGCGAGTCTTCGTCTTCCGTGTAGCATGTCACTTGGCAAATGACAAACTTGTCCAGCTCTTCGGGCACACGCGCACTGCCAATGCGGATAGCCGCCACAAACTTGAAAAAGACCACGATACACAGACAGATGGTGACAGCCAGCAAAAAATACGTGCTAAACTGGCATTTGGTGGATGTGCGCTGGTCCACCATGCCGACATAGTACAGGTTGCGCATGCAGGCCAGTTCTCTGTATTTCTGATCCGCACTGAGGCTGAGCGCATTGAACTTTTCCGTGAGATCCGTGCCTGCATTGGCCTGAAACAGCGCCACCACGTGTGGATCCAGAAAGTCGGTACTGACATCAGTAGGCACTGTGCCATTGTCGGGAGCAGCCAAGTAGCGGCCGCCCATGAGGTAGGTCGTCAGATCGTAAATGTGCTCGTGGATGACAGCCCATTGACGGTTGGTAGAGACGCCGTTCAGCTTGTAGGCGCCTTGCGCTTGATCGCGGATGCCCTTCCAATCGACACCCATGTCGCCCTTTTTGTAGTTAAGTCGCAGCATGGTCATTTGGTTGTAGTACCAGTTGGGACGGTAGTTGCCCGAAGCAAATCTGAAATCGTGGTATTTGGCGTTGGGATCCGTGTAGTTTCGATTGTAGTCCAAAGAGACGTAGGGCGACACATTCTCGCAGAGATCAGAGACTTGGATGGGGAATAAATCAGAGACATCTTTGCCCGCATAGGACAAGACGGCGCTTGTAGGCACGACGCCGCTGCTGCTGGGGTAGTGGTGGGGAGCAAAACTAGCCAGATCAAACACCTCGCCACGGATAGCGACATAGCCGTCCTGGTCCGAGTTGTGCGACGACAGTTCGTTGACGGAATACACGTTTTGATAGGGACAAATGAGCTCGCCGAAAAAGACCAGGAACCAAATCACGAAACCACACATGCACGTAATGATCATGCAAAGCACCACTTTTTCTCGCCAGGCAATGCGGACATCTTTGCGCTTCATGCGGCCCCATTTCACTAGCAGTATTTTGGGAATCCACCAAGTCATCAAGGTCACAAACCACAGCCATCGTTTTCTGCTGGGTGTCATGGTGCTTTCCTTTTCATCTGTTGCATCCAGGTCAGTGGTGGGTGGTGGTGGTACCATCGGTGGTGAGAAGCTGTCGTCTGTTGCAGTGTAGTCATTGTCGTTGCCGCCGCCGCCAAACCTGGAATCAGCGTACTGGCTGTTGTTGTAAAAGGAGGAGCCTCGCGAGTAGCGTCCGTCGTGCTGCTGCTGCTGGTCCGAGTAGAGTGAATGGCCGGCCACCGAAGGCAGAGGCAATGTGTCTAATGTAGCATTGTCGAATTCTTGCTGTTGCGTCATAGGTGTGGGTGGGACGTCTCTGGTCTGAATGTCCATGCCTTGTTCCGTGTCCAGCAGAGCAGGCATACCAATGTTGGGATCAAACATCTTGAGGCTCTTGTGTTGCTGTTTCTCAAGCACTCTTAGCTTTTCTTCCAGCGTGTGCCAGCTTGAATAGCTCAAAAAGACCTGTTGAATCGAGTTGTGTGTGAGTACTTATGTAATCCAACACACACACACAAATTACCTTGCTTGTGCCAATAGCCATCTCCCTGTCTGTCCAATGATGCATCTCCTTGACAGATTCACACTGTGCTTGCAGACTACCGCTGTGATCCAGCCCCATGTTGCTCAACGGCACAGCGTATCTCGACAAGAAGCTCGCGTGCGGCACAGAAATCATGTAGAAATGCTGCATTTGAGCTGCTATTTTGTCCAGATGGAACGCCTTGACTTGTGATTGCACCAGCAAACTGTCAAACTGTGTGGTGCTGGCCGTGGCATTGGGACGAATACAATAGATACACCACAGGGTAGCCTCTTGAAACGAGTTGACCAAATCATCCATGGCGGACTGTACCTGAGCAAGCACCGTCCTTTTGCTGCCACTGCTAGTATCTGCTGCTGCTAAAGTATCTTGCTTTTCCTGGTGTGCTCCTCCTCTTCCTCGTTGACTTTTCCTCATGGACGGGAGTCGCGTTGGCTTGGCGGCGGATGGCTGTGCTGCTACTAGTGCCGCTGCCGCAAAAGACATGCCGCCCAGAGGAGGAAAAGGAGGATGGCTGTCCATGGCTAGATTGTCGTCTGAAAAGAGATCCAGTACAAAGCTGTTCCAGGACGCAGGCATGTCTGCATTGCCGCGAAACAAGGCAATCATATCGACCAGCAGCTGGTTGTTGTTTTTGGCGATAAAGCCAGTGGGTTCGTAGGTCACTTGGCCCGCATAGTGCTGAATGGCGAACTGGCGTGCGTTGGTGTCGGATAGCTTGGATGCAAATGAGGGATGGTCGCTGTTGTACTTGCAGATGGCTTCCACTGCATTGGCATCGGTAAAGAGACGCTTGCCACTCGCGGTCTTTTCTGACATTTTGTTGAGGATGGCATGGATGCCCCGTGTGGGTCTCTCGTACAAGTCAATGCAGCAAGCCGTAGTAGCAGCAGGTACCTGGATGGATTCTGCCTGCAATTCAGCGTCGTCTGATGCAAAGGTGCGATGCATGATAAAGTTGTATATTCTTTCGTTGGCATAGTCGATGCAAAACTGCTCAAATCCAACAGACCCAAATCCAGAGGGCTGTGTGCCAGGGAAATCCAGCACGCCGATAAAGCTGTTGAACTGATCCGTGTACGTCTTTTGGTTCATGTGCTCCACCAGCCAGGAGAACAGCAGCGAGTAGAGTGTTTGTGCCAGCTCATCGCGTTGTGCAGCTGCCTGATCCGCATTCAGAATCAGCGTGGTGACATCCTTGCCAATCAGGGTCGTCTTGAAGCACAAGACGCTCTCCAGTGCCCGTGTGTCCAGGCCAAGCAGTTCTGCAACAAACTCGAGTGTATCTCTGTTCTTGATGGCCACTGATTCATCTGAACCAGCAGCAGGATCCGTAAACGCAATGTTGCCCAAGTGCAGTATAGCCGCCAGCAGTTGAATGATGCGGTTGAAATGCTCGCCTCGAAAGCCAGCAGCCCGCATGGTGCCCTTGAGCTGGTTGTATTCGTCCGCATCGCCCTGTTGCAGCATGCGTCCTCCATAGTTGGCCAGATAGAGATACGCTTTGGGGTCGTCTTTGAGTTGCAGCACTTGCTTTTCATCGGGTTCGGTTCCGGCCAAAAGCCAATAAAAGACGTTAAAGTTGCCCTCGCCGCCGCCGCCGCCTTGTTGTTGTTGGCGGCAGCAGCAGAGTCGAGACTTTTCCAAAAAGTAGTGCAGTGTTTTGGCGCCGACCATCTTGCCACGCTCATTGTAGTGTGTCTCTGTGTAGACGCCGTACCGAGAGGCAGCGGTATCGTTGAAGCTGGTCTTTGCCGAGCCAAATGCCCGTAACACCTTGTGTGCATGGAGAATGTGGTTCTGCACCCTGCTGGACCGCTGCTTCTTGTTGTTGGTACCACTGAGGCGAATCAAATGTCGAATGACCAAGTTGCTTATTTCAGTCTTTCCAGTGCCAGATTCACCACTATAAAAAAGTGAAACATCACGGGAAATGAATATATAAATAACCAACATGTGTACAGTATGTGTGTGTGTCTATATGTACATTACCACAGAATGATGGATTGATCGTTGCCTGTACGTCTCATGTGAAAATAAGCACGATTGACAAGCTCAAAGACATGCGGATTTAATCTGCTGTTGATGATGGGATGTGTAGGTGAAGCATCATCCACAGGAACAACAACGTCCTTGTAGGAGGTGACATAGTCATCACTGGTCTGTGCATCGTTTTGTGCAAGCTCTTTAAAGGGATTCACTGCCACCAGATGACACGCGCCAATATCGGTGTAGACATTGTAATTCAAGAACTTTTGGTGCAAAATGTCTGTCAGTTGTCTGTCTGTCAGGTTGTCTACCGAGGACAGGTCGTTGATGATGGCATCATTGGGGAGCCGTGTTGCTGAGGGTTGTTGTTGAGCGTGCAGTGAATGTCTATTGATCGACATGCGAGCATCAAGATGGTATAGAAAATGAAAAGAGAGAGGAAAAAGAGACGAAAATATAAAAAGGTTCTTGTTTATTACTACATGCCAGAAAAAAAAAGTTACCAATCCATGTTGACATGTTTAAAAATAGTTTTTCTGCATCTTGTTGGCTCTTGATATGGATACCCTTGGATAATCTAGTTTTTCTTTTCTGTCTGCTGGCTATAGCTGTTGTGCCATGTATATAGATGCACTATCCTATTCCCCCTCCCCATCACACATGTCTGTCAGCCATGGCTCATCACTCTCATCTGTAGTATATATATAATAGCTACACCACACACGCAACAGCGCGCGCACTTGAAGCGGCTCGTCAATAGCCAATGTTTCAATACATTTGGGGGTATTACTAGTGATACCCAAATAGAGCAAACTATAGTAAACATGAATAGTAATATACAACTCAACAACACTATAGAATTCTGCATTGTTGAGAGTTCCGACCTTTTGGAGAGAGACTGTGCGTTTGTGCTACCGAGTTTTGCATGGCAAGTGTAACAAACATCTACATGTATAGTAGTAGTACGGCAATCAATGCCATGTGTGTGTGTATTTATTAAATGATGTGGAAATTTAACAGCAACTAGTCGTATTATAATCGTAACAAGTGGTTGACTTTCTATTATGGTGGCAATGCGTATAATGACGATGATGGTGATGATGATGGTTGCAGTGGTGCGTGGTTGGATAATGATGCTTTGTTGGCTGCTGCTGCTGACAGCTATCTGTGTTTTTATAGTGACGCTTGATTAATGTATGATGAGGCTGGTGATGCGAGCAATGAGAAAAAGACGCCTGCTGCTGCTGTTGTTGCTGCTGCTGCTGCTCATCTTGATGGTCTAGTAAATCCACTAGATCAGGCACATAGTTTTGCTTTCTTGTATAGACAATACGCCGGTAATCCGTCTTGAGTTTGGATGACCTGCTTGGCTCCTGCTGGTAAGGCTGCTCGGGTATGCTGGTGCCACCGCCCATGAATCTCTGTTGTCTTGGGTGGCGTGTTTCAGCTTGTTGGTATTGCATGGCTGCTGCTGCTGAAGGATGAGGAGGCTGAACTTGTTGGTTTGATAAGCGATAATGACGATGATCAGGAACAGGCTTTGTTGGTTGCTGATAACTGACTAATGGTGGTATACTTGCAATCAAGGGTCTCTTGTCAAAAGGCTTGGACGTATACGTGCTACTTGACATGGATCTCATGGGAACCGCTACTACTGGCTTGATCTGGTCAATCAAAGGTACTTGAACCTGTGGTGGAGGAAGAGGAGGAGGCGAGTGATGCTGCTGCATGGAAAGAGCACGTTGATTAGTGGATGAATTGGCTCTTTTAGAAAAAGAAGAATGATAATCCATCATGGCAGCAGTAGAAGGAGGAGGGGCATTGGGCAGCGATTGCGTGGGAGGCGACCATTGCATGGAGCGGCGGTACTCTTGTCGATGTCTCTCTTTCATTCTTTCCATTGCCAATCCAGGTACAGTAGTAGTAGTAGTAGCAGTAACAGAAGGCATTGTGGGTGCAACAACTTGTTCATGCGGTGATGAGCGATTCACCAGATCAATCAGAGGTGCGTGTTCACCAAGTTTTTTACTAGCATAGTAGCGAGGATCTGATCTGGATATTGGATGCAGAGGCACAAATTCTTCAGTGGATGACAAGGACGTCAATGAAGATTCTGAGGAATCGCTTTGCTTTGATGATCTTGTTGTCGTACTACTAATGATGGATTCATTCAAAGGCGACTGAACAGTACTGTCATTGTGCACAGGGATGGCTGTGTTGACCCTGAGAGGCAAAACAGAACTTTTGACACTGCTGTTGTTGTTGCTGGATTTGAGGCTGAGCGAATGTCGAATCGTATCCTTTGTGCTTGATTCACTCTTGATGGAGGAGAGTGGTACTAGTTCCTTGAAGATGTCTTCAGAGAGACTACTCTGCGCCATGTCCACAATGGAGCTTCCTACCATCATAAAGGAATCAGCAATAGGTGAATGATAATCAGATTCTGCGTCTGTTGTAGTAGTAGTAGTTGTTGTTGTTGTATTGACGTTATCATTCAGTACAAGCGGTGAAGGTGGTGATGGGCTGTGTGCGCTCAAGGCTTTGTTTGCCTTTGATTTCTTTCTAAAGCTCAAGAAACCCATAGTTGAAACAGATGGAAAAAAAAAAGTAGGCAAAACTCTTATAAATCTATCAAGATGTGTCGATTTGTATACTGTATATATACAATATCGGTATCTCTCTGTTCAAGAAGAGAAGGGAGGTTGCTACAGGGCTCTCTCTCTCTCTCTCTCTCTCTTGATACTGCTCCTGCAGACCTAGTGAGTCGATAATTTGATATGTACGAGAGAGGT
>JAXQGS010000272.1:0-23145 GCA_037040325.1 Mucor sp. M7501 | reverse complement strand
CCAGGACCGACTCAGGAACAATGACTACTTTGTCAAAGACAAAGCGCATATGAGCGAGCCAAATTTGAGCGAGAGTGCCTGAAAGGTTTTGGGATGTCCATTTTGTGATCCAGAGGACCAGTTGGAATAATAATCTCTGAAATTCAATCCCAGCGCAGGCTGCTAGCTGCTGCTGCTGTGTTTTGCCCTGGAAACCACATTTTATGAATAACAAAAGACATTGTAGACGTCTAATTGACTTGGCTATGCTCAATCCCTGCCAGTGCCACGCAGTAGGTTCCAATCACATGCTCCCGCATTTTGAAATCTGACATTTGAGTAATACATGCTAAGGGTTTCTCCTCGTTATTAGGCACGTTTCTTGGGTTCAGATAGATAACAGCTTCGGTGAGATGTTCTGTTATGGCTTTCTGAGCCGCATTGACATGGATTGGCCATATCTGATAGATAAAAAAAGATTTTATATAATTGAGCGATTCAAGTCTAATCAGTTGTGCGACATACATTTATATACTGCCAACAAAGGGCTGTATCATTTCAATAATGCCCTAAATTGTATTCTACTATTGCTTTATTTTTCTTTGCTGGCAAATCATTTTTAACTCTACTTCAATGCAAGTTTGCATTACGCAACGCATTTCTGACAACATCCTTGCTAACATCTGGTCTCCCAGATTTCCAGATTTCAGCCAAAGTTGCACCTTTATTTTTCCGAGCGTATCTGATATAGCCTCTTATATCTCTTTCAGTTAGTTTTGGTTGACGTCCAACAGGTCTACTGGACTTTTTGCTTGGAGGTTTGTCAATGCGTCTTAAAACAGAATGAATCGTTTGAGATGGCTTCTTCAATTTCCTAGAGATTTCTGCAGGCTTCATGCCTCCATCTCTCAAACCATGTATATATGCTTTTTCGCAACAAGTGAGATTCTTTCTCTTGTTTTCTGACATTTCAATGAATTTGAGACAAAAGTAGTAAATAAGATAATGCAAAGAATATTAAATTCTGAATAGATTTTATGAGTATTTCGGGAGGTTTATTATGCATAATAGTCGTGAAATGCGACTGTACTAATCGTCATAATAACTATAAATGCTTAAATCATGCGTCTAATCTGTAGAGTGTAACTCTTTGCATGTCATGCCATGCCTTTACAAGAGTCACATTAGCTAAACTTTTCAATTGATTTTAGCTCGCTTTATCCCCCCTTCTTTCTCAAGTAGATTCTACATAATTCAACATGTCTGGTTTCGTAAGTTGATGGCAAACAATTCACTCAAGAAGCATTGATTAAAGCTTGTACACACAGGACGACGAACTATCGAAAATGTTGCCTACATCCTTTGGCCAAAAGAGCAAGAATAGCAACAACAACAATAGTAAAGCTGCCGCAGAAACGGATTGGGACGCTTTACGTGCATTTATGCCAACTTCGTTTGGAAAACAAGAGCAAAAGAAGGACGTTTCTTTTGAATTTGAAAAGACCAAACGTGAAGATGCTGCTGCTACTGCTACTTCAAAGCAAGCCAAGAAGGAGAAAGACACTTCCAACAATGCAAAAAATCAATCTGACAACGACGACGATGATGATGATGATGATGACGATTCAGACAATGATCAAGAGTATACTTCATCAGACGTACTACCAACATCACACGAAATCAAGCTCAGTGATCATCATCGCACAGTATCCGCATTGACCTTGGATCCATCTGGCACTCGTCTTGTGTCAGGCAGTTATGATTACGACATGAAGTTTTGGGATTTTGCAGGCATGGATCGATCATTCAAGCCATTTCGCACAGTTCAGCCCTGCGGAGAGCACCAAATCCACAATTTGCAGTACTCGCTATCGGGAGACACTATTCTGGTGATTTCTGGAAGTGCTCGTGCAAAGATTTTTGACCGTGATGGCATTGAAAAGGCAGAATTCGCCAAGGGAGATCCATACATTCGTGATTTGAGACACACCGACGGCCATGTAGGTGCTTTGACAAGTGGGTGCTGGCATCCCAGTGACAAACAGACATTTGCTACCTCATCACAAGATGGCACAATTCGAGAATGGGACGTAGAGCGTACAAGAAAGCAAAAGACCACCATTGTGTACAAGTCTCGTGAAAGAGGCGGCCGATCTCCGTGTACTGCACTTGCTTATACAGGTGATGCAAAGCATTTGGCTGGTGCTTATCAAGACGGTACCTTGCAAATCTGGGACACCAAGGGCAACCATATTCGCCCTGCTATTGCTATTGCGGATGCACATCAAAAGGGGTCAGAGACATCTTGTATATTATTCTCAAGGGATAACAAGACCATGGTGACAAGAGGTGGTGACGATTCTGTCAAACGTAAGTCGTCCAGTGGATCACAGGGTTTATTCAATAGCTAACATGTCTATAGTATGGGATCTTCGTAACGCCAAGAAGCCTGTCAAAACTGCATACAATTTGGATATTGTCAATCCAGAAGCCAATGTCATATTCAGTCCCGATGAAAAGCTGATTCTGACAGGCACTGCTTGTCCCAAGGGCAAGGGCCACGGTCAATTGGTATTCCTGAATAGAGAAACGCTTGAAGTTGAACAATCCACAAGTAGGTGCATGTGTGTCTCTGTGTCATGACTGTATACTTATTCACTCGTGTAGATGTCACGCAATCCAGCGTTGTCAAAGTCTTGTGGCATCCCCGTATCAACCAAATCATGACAGGCAGCGCAGATGGTATTGTCACTGTATTTTACAGCCCCACACACTCGTCTCGTGGTGCCAAATTACCCATTGTCAAGGCAGCCAAGAAGAGAGCAGTGGACGATTATGAAATTGACAGACCTATTCTGACTCCTCACGCCTTGCCAATGTTCAAAGACGAAGAGAGAACATCCAAGAGAAGAAGAGACAAATTACGCAAAGATCCTGTTGCATCGCATCGTCCTGGTAAGTCTCAGTAGACAACATCACTTCCCAAGCTGTTATTAACACTGCCAAACAATAGACCTGCCTGTCAGCGGCCACGGCAAGGGCGGAAGAGTCAACATGAATCAACAACAGGCTGTCATCAAGACATTTGCCAAAGACACAACCAGAGATGAAGATCCCAGAGAAGCCCTTCTCAAATACGCTGATCTGGCAGAGAATGATCCGCTCTGGGTATCTAATGGTACGTGTGCCTGCCAGCGATGCAATGTATACGCCATATACTAACGGCTCTTTTATAGTGTATAAAAAGACCCAGCCTGATCCAGTGTTCCAGGAAGACGACGAAGAAGAGGAAGAGACCAAGTAGAGACAATTCATTTTTGTTTCATGCGCCGTCTATAAAACGAGTTGCCCACATCTCAAAAAGTTACCTTTTTCTTTCCTGTTACTAAATAAAAAAAAAAGCATAACGCATATGCCCTCCACTGTTGTAGCAACACCCTCTGATGCTACTGCCATCAACAACACAGCCGAAGCCACTGGAAAAGAAGCAAAGTCTGCTCCACTGCTATCGAGGGATTTCGAGAGCCTGACCAACATTGATGATATAAGAGAGTGCCTTCGCCTGCTGGACGAAGAGGAGACACGTATCGACGTTTCGCTCGATGACATGCTTGCAAAAGAAACATCGCTAGAACAATCACTGAATGCGCTCAATGCACTAAGGTTTGCTACGACTAGCCGTGTCCGTGAGTAGCGCTCCAACTGACAACTGTCCATACAATACAGGCCACAACTCGGCTCGCTCAAAGCCAAATCAGCGCGAGTGATTGACACTGTAGACAAGACATCCAAGCTGGCAGAAGTCATTAGCGACAAGGTGCGACAACTGGATCAGGAACAGTCGAGAGCCAGACAAGCCATTCAGTATGTGGAAGATGTGCAAGAGCTCAAGTTTTGTGTAGCGAGTTTACAAGAAGCGATTCAGCAAAAAGAGTACGACCAAGCTGCAGTGCTGCTACAAAGAGCATCCAAGATTGACCCGGCCATACTGAACGGGTCGTTGGCAGAGTTCACAGTGGTAAGCTGATGGCAACAAGTGTATTGCATCCATATTAAACAGCAGTGCAGTCGACATCCGAGAATCCAGATCACCCAGCAAAGACATTGGCAGACGCAAAGACGAATCTGTTTGCCATCTTCTCCAAAAAATTTGACGATGCAGTGGCACAGCGAAATCAAGCAGATATCACTCGGTATTTCAAGCTGTTTCCTCTCATCAACTGTCAAACAGAGGGGCTGGACAAATACTCGAGATTTGTGTGCAATATCATCAAGGCGAGATGTGCAGAGGAACTCAAGACAGGGCTCAGTAAGGCAATGGACATGCGTGCGTGTGGATGGGATGGACTGATGTTTTGCTTGATTGCTAGTTTCTGCACCCACTTACTTTGCTGATGCATTGACGAGATTATTTGAGAATATTGCAGTCATCATTGATCAGCATCAACCTCTGGTCGAACAGCACTATGGAAAGGGCAAGATGCTGCGTGTGATACAGCGGTTGCAAGAGGAAAGCGATGTGCAAAGTGTCATTATCCTGGATAGATTCTTGAAGGCTCGCAGACTAGAGTCAAAAGTAAGTTGACATGAAAGCAGACGAGGAGCACAGGACTCAACGGATGGGATAGCTGGTTGAGATTCAAGTGTTGCTCATCACCATGATGCGCAACAGCGCCACATACCCAGTGAACCGACCAGGAACACCCTCTCCTCAATCGCCACAAGCAGAGACAGAATCCACCAATCCACTCGTGGAGCCTCGTCAGTTGGATGCCAACCTCTACGAACTGTCACTCATCAGTCAGCGAAGTGTGCTATTCAACAGCTTCATGAACGAAAGAGCCAGCGATGAAATGGACGTCTTGGAGTCAGATGAAAACGAAAAGGAGCTGGTCATGAAGGGCAAGGACAGCAAATTCTACGGCGCAAACGGTCTGCTGCTCTCTTCTGGGCTGACCAAGCGAGTGAGAGAGTTGATGAGTTCGTACCTGGTCATCGACGAGTATCTGCTAAAGAAAAGCATCGACAAGGCCATGAAACTGGATGACTATGATCCCTCTGCGTCACAGACATCCACGTGTGTGGACGATGTGTTCTTTATTCTCAAGACAGTGATGAAGCGCTGTATATCCACGTATGAGCCTGAAGTCGTGTCATCCACCGTGCGAACCACAACCAAGATTTTGGAGATTGGATACTTGAATCTGTTTCAGCAAAAGCTGTCGACTGTATTCACGGCTTACGATACAACCGGACGCAATGCAGAGAGAGCCATCGAATTGGCCAAGATCAGCTACATGGTGATTTTGAACAATCTGGATGTCAGTGCTGATTATACCCACCGTTTGGCAAAGGAGGTGGAGCCAAACATCACTAGCGGTATCTGGCTGGACGAAGAGAACGATGTCAAGAGAACACTGGAATACATGAAGAACTTTGAGGCGTTTGCAGATAAATTCAAGCAGCTGCTTCAGGTACAACAAGGCAGATCTCCAGTGGATGCCCTTTTTTCCTAACGCTCTTTTATAGAATGGCATTGAGCAACTGATGAATCAAATACTCAAGCCAAGAATCAGGCCTTTGTTCCAGGAAGCCTACAAAGAGGTGAAATATGTGCTCGAGGAAGAGGAATACAACGAGGCAGATATAGAGGAGCGGTTTGTCAAGCGATTCAGACGAGGCTTTGAGAACCTGATCAGCATTTACAGACGCACATTGACAGACAACAACTTTAGTGCCCTGATGGGACTATTATTGGAAGCATTGACGTCGCAGTGGGAGAGAATTGTGTTCCAAACGAGATTCAACCAGTATGGCGCTCTGAGATTTGACAAGGACTTGCGTTCAGTGATCCACTACTTGTCTACACTCACCGAATGGCTATCGCGAGACAGATTCACCAGATTAAATCAAATGTCCATTTTACTGAATTTTGAAGAGGTAAGTTTTACGGATCAGAAAAAAAGGCACGCATACTCACATTGCATCATGTCGATAGCCTTCCGAGATCTACGATTTCTGGGGACAAAAGTCTGGCCCTGTCAGTTGGAGACTTACAGTGACAGAAGTCAAGAAAATCCTCGCTTTGAGACTAGACTTTGATGCAGACGAGGTTGCTAATTTGCTTCCAAAAAGCAGCAATTAGATATCAGGCATGAAATGATAAATAAAAAGCGTGACACAAAGTGTATTTTTAAAAACTTTTCTCTTTTACCTTTCATCCCACAAAAAAAACACACACACACAAGATGGCCATCGTCAGTTACCGTGAAACTGTAATAGACAGACACCCCCTCTCGACTTGATCTGCCCCTCTAATCTGACGTCTTGTTTAATAGCCGAGCGAAGTGTTTTATACAATTGAGGATCCCAACAGCCCTATCGAAAAGGAGGAGTACCCAGCAAAGCAGATTTTAGCTTCTCGACCTCTACTCGTGGAAGTCTATCAGTACAAGAACGATGTTACTCCTGAAACACGCCTGGACAACAGAATACAAAAGTATGAAGCTTGCCCTCGACGATCACAGCAGATGATCATTGACTACTTTGAAGTGGGTCACCGTACGTGCCCTGATGCCTAGCCTGTGAACACAGAGATTGACACCTTGTAAATAGACAATGAGGGCATGCAGTTGATAGAGAACCAAGTCGCATCGCACAAGAAGCCTCCATTGTAAGCCAACTCTTCAAGCCCTTCTGACAATGCCATGTGCTCACCTCTCTTCTCTGCAGCAACATCTTGATTTCACTGATCAACTTTATCTTGAAGCCCAAGGACGAGTTACGAACCAAACCCAAACTGATTAGCCATTGGCTGGAATGCAAGCGAGCACACACCATTCTTTTAGACGTATTGAACCTGTATGGACCCGACATCTACTTGCCAGTATTCAACGAATTCAGATCATTCGAGCTCATACCCAGCAAAGACAAAAAGAACCTGAAAGATGAAATTTACGAGCTGTTGGATACCGAGAGACTAGGCGAATACAGAGATTTCTGGAACTTTACCGACAGACTACTTTCAGCCACTACCAACGATCTTGAGACGAAATGCCGTGGATTGATTCTGAACTTCTTTGTCAATGTGCTGCAAGTCGATCTCAAGTCAAGAGTGCACAGCGAATCCGAGGTGGTAAAGTCCATCTTTATGCGCACACTCAAGAGAGACGCCCTCAACAAGCTCAGCAAATTTGACCACTACCTCAAGCTGTTGTTGCGCCAGTTCCCGAATCCAAACCAAGACTTGTTTCATTTGACAGGCGACATCTTGAATATGGTAAGAAATAGCAGCAGTTTGACAGGCAAACAAACTACACGGGCTCACATGAATCTCAGATCGTCACTGTATCCAGCTTCGACAAGGTATCCAGCACAGAGGATTTGGTCTCTCAGACGTACACCCACTTTCAAGAAATGACCACAGACGCCTGCCAGCAATTCATGCAACTCATCAAATACCCTTCCTTTATCTTGGCTCTTTGCGACCTGGCGCTTGCAGATACAGACGTCTCACGTGTGCCTGAAGAATACAAACACTACCGCAAACAAAAGCACAGACCACTGACATTGCAAAAGCTGTTCTTTTACGTATTCAAAACACTGCCCCTGGAGCCTGATAACTTGGAAAACATCTACCGCCATGTTGCCGTCGTGTCTAAATACTGCATGTGTGTCTTGTCAACAGCCACAGTCAGCCATAAGAGAGACAACGCAGAGACCAACACGGCGTTTCCCGGTGATCAGTTGGAGTTGCTCATCAGCGAGAAGGATGAGGTTGTGCTGCATTGGGAAAACACCATCGAGAAGCTGTTGCACGATAACAAGTTTACTGGCGATTTACCGACATTGGAAAAGATTCGCTGGTCTATGAAGATTGTCAAAGTAACCCTGACCGAGTACTTTTAGTCGTTGAAATGGGAATTTAATAAAGAGAGAGATCTGATAGAGTGTTGGTGGTGCAGAGCATCTTAACATGTATTTACAAGCAGCCCCTATTAATAATGTTGAATTGCTAGCATTGCAAAGATTGTATTTTAATCATAGTTTGCTTAATGCACTCGAGTAGTTTAAACGCTCTCAATCTGCTGGAAGCCCACTTGTACTGTGACCGTAACCCAGTGCCATTGAAATGAAAAAAATCATACTCCAGCCATGCAATACTGTGTTTCTTCTGTATTTAACATGTCTTCATTAGCGCTGGATCAGTTATTAAACAACAAAAAGTCGTCTTCATTCATCTTTATCAACGACACCATCAGACTGTCTGCGCTGCCCATCTTGGCAGACATCGGTAAACGCGCACTCGCCGATGACAAATCGCTAGTAGTCCTTTTGACAGAAACATCACCCAGAGCATGGCGTGAACGCTTTCCCGTGGATAAACAAGGCAACATATACATCATTGATTGCTACTCTGATCCTCACGGCTGGGACGACGACGACGAGGTAGCAAAGCGCACCGACAGCAATACCGTCCAAGTAAACAACATCAAGGACATGGAGAAACTCATCGTGTCGCCTATATTGAAGAAGGTGATGGACACACCCAGCTGCACCATCCTCGTCGATTCCATCACTCCTCTGGCAATGATCTCACAGCATAGAGCCTACCAACTTGTTAAAGCACTGGAATCATTGACTACTGGTGAGTAGGTTATATGCGTTTGCCCGTATGTAATTATTAATCCGCATGCACACAGATGCCATTCGCTTGGCTGTCGGCTATCACTCTGATGTCAAACTGGTGTCCAAGACGGGGCTCGCTTTGCAAGACTCACTCAACAGACTTGCATCAGTCATCATCAAATTAGAGGCACTAAAGGAGCGTACAGCATTCGAGACACAGGCTGCATTGACTGGATTTGTACCTCAAGACACATTTTCTTACTTGACCATCACATCCAACTGCTTGACAAAGGGAGGCATTGCGCACATTGAGTGGAGAAAGAAGAGCGGAAAAGTGCAGTATGAGTCCAACGGGTTCATCATGCAACCAGACACTGGACTACTGCAGGTGGTGGCTGCAAACCAACTGACATTGGAGAAGGAGGAGGAGCCCGAGCCAGAAGCCATGGAAGTCGACAAGAAGTCAGATCCTACAGCCAACCTGTCGTTCAACCTGTCTCTGACTGACGAGCAACGCAAGACCAAGGAGAACCTGGTGCTGCCATTTATGAAGGCACAGCAATTAGAAGTGTCCGTGGAGGAGGAAAAGAAGAGCAGCGGTCTGATCTACTATGATCCTGATGCAGCAGACGATTTTGACGATGAGGATCCTGATGAGGATTTGGATATTTAGATGCGGATACACACGGAATAAAAGCTCTTGTATATACATTTAGACATATTTCCAAATTTTAGAACACAATGTGTGGGTGTGTGTGCTACAAACAAATGGAGCAGTACGCTTTGATGGCTGATTTGCATAGGACGGCACCTAGCAATAATGACTCAACGATTCTTGACCAACTGTGAACTAGCATTGACAAAATTAGCTGCATTGGACGGATATCTTGATGTTTGTGTCTGTACATTGTCATATGAGTTGACGAAAATGGATAAACGGTTCTACAATGTATAAGATATGTCTATACAGCTTTTTTGCTCGTCTTTTCGCGGTGATTCGGTGATTTGGCCGATTGAAATAGACAATGTTTCTTGATCCCTTTTTCATGCCCGTTTCTCGATGCCAGATCAAGGTGAGTCATGTCTCGTATAAACCACGTTGTCATTGTTCCTTTGTGAATCAAAGGCGGTAAAGTAATAGCTTGCAAGCAAGATGATTTATGCTTTTATGACTGACAACCACTCATAAAATCCACGAGTACGACGAATCAAAGCTGTGGATGACCATTGACAAACATAGAATCAGATTTCTGTATCACACCGCTTACTATAAAAGATCAGAAGCATTTCTCACCCATTCTCCACTTTTCACAAAAGAGTTCATCTTCTTTTTTTCCCTGCACAGATCAACATATCACAGCTCAAGTCAAGCCAGATCGATAGAGAGATGGCATTTGCTGCTGAGGAAACCCCACCCAAGGATTATGCAATAGCATCGAATGATACTCCAGAACACCTGTCAAATCCAGAAAAATCAGAATCCCACGCTATAGAGACGGAGGATGTTGAGGATATTCGAGTACTGGCGAGCAGCGTTGCCAGCTCTGAATCTACAGCGAAAATAGGTAAATAATCACTGTCGATCCCACATCACTCACTCGGGATTAACGAGCAACAATTCATCATAGACGTCTCGGCTCTTTCTGACAAAGAGGATACAGAGAAAGCCTCGGCTCAGTTGCCTCCTGTTGCGGACGAAGATGGTCCTGATGGCGGCTATGGATGGTTTGTCGTCCTTGGAGCATTTGCTCTACAGGTCACCACCTTTGGATTAGTTACCGGCTGGTAAATGCAAGAAAAACCCTCATCAATGAATGTCTACTAATAAGCAGAAATTCTGTCCCCACATTTTCTGGATTCAGGGGTAAGTTTCTCACTGCACTCAAGATAGTTGCAGAAATAACTAACCTTTTCAAACAGGTGTTATGCAAGATTATTACCATCAGAATAGGTTTGCTGATAATCCCAAGGCTCTAGTGGATCTAAGTTTTGTAGGCACCTTGGCTTTAATCTTCATCAATGGCTCTAGTCCTGTGGTGCAATACTTTGTCGCTCGATTTGGCCTTCGTCCTGTCATGATTGCAGGCACTCTGTTCATTTCACTTGCCTTGGAAATGGCTGGATTTGCTAGTCAGGTATGTCATAGTGCCTACTATACCAAGCTTGACTGAATGGCTTGATTGAATATTACCCAAATGTATATGTAGATCTGGCATCTGTATTTAACACAAGGCATACTGTTTGGCATTGGTGCTTCTTGCATGTACGGCACGGCCATGTCAGCGACGACGCAGTGGTTTACAAGGAACAGAGGTGCTGCATTAGGCATTGTTGCCAGCGGTTCTGGCATTGGTGGCCTTGTCGTTCCTCTTATTGTGACACCATTGAATGGCAGGTTAGGGCCTGAATGGACGTATCGCATCTTGGGCTTTATCTGTCTGTTTTGCGATATCATTGCTTGTATTTTTGTCAAGGAAAGAATCGTCCGCAAAAAGGAAAAGAAAGACTTTTTCAAAATCATTGATTTCAGCGTACTCAAAAATACTAATTTTCTCTTGTTCATCGTTGCATCGGATATCTCATTGCTTGGGTATTTCGTCCCGTTCTTCTTCTTGCCTGGTAAGTGGAATTAAGTTTCTTGCGAGCAAATACTCACCTGTCCTTGGTGGTCGCTGCAGCGTATGCCACGCAACTGGGATTGTCTGATTCTCAGGGATCATCGCTAATTGCTATTTGTTCTGCTATGAACTTCATGGGTCGTTTAGCTTCAGGGTAAGATGTCGAATCAATCGCATCAAAATATACGTCTAATCTCGCTGGATGCAGTGCTTTAGCTGATCGTGCTGGACGCATCAATTCCAATATCACATTTACTCTGCTATCCACCATCAGCTGCTTCTTCATCTGGACGTTTGCATTTGACTATGGCTCTTTGATAGGCTTTTCTGTTGTGTTTGGATTTGGATGTGGTTCGTATGTCAGCTTGATGTCGCCTATTTCTGCAAGCTTGTTGGGCATGGAAAAGCTGGCTTCTGGCTTGTCCTTGTTGATGTTTTTGAACATGTTTCCTGTATTTGGAACCAACATCTCTAGTGCAATTGAAGCTGGCGTCAACTCTCAGCCATTCCTTACCTACAAACTGTTTTCTGGCGCTGCTTGGCTATTGGGTACATTGCTGTTGGTTCTCTTGAAATTTCGAATCAACAAGAATCCTTTTGCAAAGGTGTAGCAGCTTGAAGGCGCACTAGTAATATAAGTTTCTCTTTGATGTATACTAGGACTTTACTGTTTACTTTTTATATTTCACATAAAAACCTTCCATAAACAACCTGCTGTAGCTATTGATCTGTTTCTGGATGTATTTGAGCTGTGATTCCTCGCGTTAGAAGCCATTTTAGATCACTAGTAATGGAAGACCCTTCTTTCTGAATGAAATTGACAGGCAGTTTCTGTATCTCATAACAAACACATGTGCAACAAACCGGATCTATGATGAATCAACAAGATACTAGGATGACAACAAGCGAAAACTATTTCCAATTGCCAGGATCATATTTTAAAGAAGAAGAAGCATCATACATTGAATCATCCATGATGACTCAACATGTCATAAGATTCTTGCACATGCTGCCAAGCACATTGAGACCAGTAATGCTGCCTGGATCAGATCTCAGTGTTCAAGCTTTGTGTTCCCATTGTCATGAGTTGATAGAAACGGGTAATCAATTTCACAGATGAATTGTAGCTGTTCCGTGTCACTCTGTATCTCCTTGGCTTCGGAAGTAATTTTGTGATTTGGTATATTTGCGACATACGTTTTCCCTCTTCTCGTTATCTCGCTCTCTTTCTCGCCACTCGCACCACCACAAATCAAATCCAGATACACGATTCCTTTTTTACAGACTGGATTTGTCAGCCATGTATTCGCTCGCTTTCCGTTTGACGTAGCTCTTTTGATTCGGAAAGTGAGCGACATGCAAACAAGATGATCTATATTTTTTGTTATGACTGACAACCACTCACACGACGCTAAAAGTCTGAGATTGCGCAACGATGGAGTATTTTTCCACGAATCTGGCAAATCAAAGCAGCGTATTGAGTGTGTATATCCAAACAAAAATAGGGTTCTGTATCACATATACCACATAAATCCAGAACTACTTGTTCTTGTCGATTATTAATGTAGATTCTCTCTTTCTTTTTCCCTCTTTTTATATAAAAACCATTGAAAAAAAGAAGAGAGACAGCAATCTTTTCTTTGTTTCGCATTGCCAAATTTTAACTCAAATCACTCTTCCAAGCCAAATCAAATCAAAAAAGACATGGCATATGTTGAAGAAAACTTAGTTAAGAATCAATCCACTTCTTTCCACGATAAAGAAGTTTCTTCATTCGACAAAAAATTGGAATCTAATGTCATTGGGGCTGATAGTGTCCATGATGTTCAAGAGGCAGGAAGCTCTGCTAGCTCTGATCTGACAGCTAGAACAGGTAATGCCTATAAGCATGGATCTTGTTGGTGGCAATGTTGACTGACTCTTTTCTTTTTTTTTTTTTTTTTTTTTATAGATACCTTGACCGAAAAAGATGTAGAAAAGGCTTCTGCTCAATTGCCCCCTGTTGTGGAGGAAGAAGGCCCTGACGGCGGCTATGGATGGCTCGTGGTTCTCGGAGCCTTTGCTGTTCAAATCACAAGTTTTGGTGTTGTTTCTAGCTGGTAAATATATACAGTTGGTCTCTTCTGTACGTGCGATTACTAATCTTGCATCTGCCATTTTCTGTAATCAGGGGTAAATCAACAATCAAGACATATACATTGCATAAACGTAGATACGTGCAAAACTAACATTTTGCTTTGCGGCAGGCGTCATGCAAGATTACTTTCACCAACACTTGTTTGCCGACGATCCCAAGGCTCTAGTGAATCTAAGTTTTGTAGGCACCTTGGCTTTAGTCTTCATCAACGGCTCCAGTCCTATTGTGCAATACTTTGTTTCTCGATTTGGCCTTCGTCCTGTCATGATTGTGGGTACGCTGTTCATCACCATTGCCTTGGAGATGGCTGGATTCGCTAGCCAGGTAAAATTTTCTTTGCCCAGAGAGAGATGCCTCGGTGCATGGATGGGCAGGATCTGCAGAACTTGTCATAGCTAAACCTTGTTTCTATAGATTTGGCACTTGTACTTGACGCAGGGTATATTGTTTGGTATGGGCGCCTCGTGTATGTACGGTACAGTGATGGCAGTGACTCCACAGTGGTTCACAAAGAACAGAGGTGTTGCATTGGGTATTGTAGCAGGTGGCTCTGGTATTGGCGGTCTCGTGGTGCCATTTATTGTGACACCACTCAATAGAAACTTGGGTCCAGGATGGACGTATCGCATCTTGGGCTTCATTTGCTTGTTCTGCGATATCATTGCCTGTATCTTTGTCAAGGAGAGAATTGTTCGCAAAAAGGAAAAGAAGAGCTTTTCACAAATCATTGATTTCAGCGTCCTCAAGAATGTCAACTTTCTGATCTTTAGTATTGCTTCTGATATTGGTTTGTTTGGCTACTTTGTGCCATTCTTCTTTTTACCAGGTAAATGGTCTTTAGGCATTCATTGTGTGTGTGTTTGATACTGATGGTCCTTGTTTGATATAGCTGACGCTACTTACCTTGGTTTGTCCGACTCTCAAGGATCTTCGCTTATTGCTGTTTGTTCAGCCATGAACTTCCTTGGCCGTTTAGGTGCAGGGTAATGTACCAGTATATACAGATTCAATGACAACAGCCTTGTCTAATACCCATGATAATGTAGTGCTTTTGCAGACCGAGCTGGACGTATTAACTCCAACATTACCTTCACCTTGCTTACAGCCATCAGTTGCTTGCTTATCTGGACATTTGCCTTTGATTATGGATCATTGATGGGCTTTGCTGCTGTGTTTGGTTTTGGCTGTGGTTCATACTTTGCTTTGATGTCACCTATTGCTGCAGGTTTGCTTGGCATGGAGAGATTCCCCTCTGGTCTTTCCTTGTTGCTCTTTTTGAACATGATCCCAGTCTTTGGATCCAACATTGCTAGTGCCATTGAAACTGGCGTCAGCGCTGCTCCCTTCTTTTCCTACAAAATGTTTGCGGGTGTTTCGTATTTGGTTGGTGCCATTCTCTTGATCTTTTTGAAGTTGAGAATCAACAAAAATCCTTTTGTAAAGATCTAATGTCTAATTGAATAAAACCTCATGTTACCAAAGCGAATGACTATAGTTTTATGGGAGAGGGAGACGTTTGAGTAGAGGCAAATCGGCTTGAGCACGGCATTTCTTATTGATCTATCCGTGCCTGACTTTCAATGTAATTTTCAGGGGTAACTTAATATCCAACATTTCTACATTTGAACAATTGTTTCTTCTTTACAAAACCCTTTCTACATGTCCTAATAAGCCTTTAATATATTTTCAAACACTTGGTTCTCATCGCTCTACCTATTTGGACTCGATAAAATGGAATTACGTCGACAAATGGCTCCTGCCACTCAAACAGAGAGAGAGAGTGTGTGTGTATCTAGATGAAATTGCTGGTACAGTACAAGAAGGCGTTGGTAGAAACAATGAATTACCGATAATACCATCAGTAGCTATCTAAATCCTCCCACTTGACACGTATCAAAGCGCCATCATATGAACTACCAAATTTCAGCCATAGTCTATTACTACCTGTATTCGCTCCCAATTTAGCATCGCCCCAAAAGCGATTTATTTTCAGTCCTATTTCTTTCACCCTTTTTCAACTCTTCTCCCACGCACTCACAAGAAAAAATGCCAGAGCAACTATCGACCGTAGTGATTGAACCTACTGCAACTCACACAGCCACTGTGATATGGCTGCATGGATTAGGCGATTCAGGCGTAGGATGGTTATTCCTGACAGAGGAATTGGGCCCCAGATTTCCTTACATTAAATGGATATTGCCAAATGCGTGAGTTTCCGTCTTTTTTAGCACAATGAAGCGCTTGGTTACTCATGCGCGCACATGAAATAATAGACCGCTGAAATCAATTACATCCTTTGGCGAAGGTGCTCTAGTCAATGCATGGTTCAACATCAACAGTTTTGAAAAGAAGGCACACTTGGAAAAGATTGACGAGGAAGGCATGCTCGAGTCTGTAGGGCTAGGTACGTGAGACGACGACGGGGTGTGATCAGCACGCATGTAGGCTTACACTATACATTTGTACAGTGGATCAATTGATACAAAATGAACGAAACTCGGGTGTGCCAAGTCAGCGCATCTTGCTGGGCGGTTTCAGTCAAGGTAAAACTCTAGATGGATGGTTTAAATATAGAAATCTGACTGAGATGCGTGCGTGTATTAGGATGTGTCATTTCTCTGTTGACCGCAGTGTCTACGTCGCATCAATTAGCGGGTGTGGTGGCATGCAGCGGATGGCTTGCCCTGGGTGAAAAACTAGACAGCGTAAGTGTGGCGTGGATCATTTGGGAATACATGATCGACTGACCAAAGACCCTTTTATAGTTTGGCTCTGAGATGAACAAGCAGATTCCTATTTTGATGTGCCATGGAGAAGAAGATGCAGTTGTTGCATTTCGATTTGGCAGAGCCACTGCTAAATACCTGGCTAAAAAAGGGTACTCGATCCACTTCAACGGCTATCCAGATCTTGCGCATGCTGCTGACCCCAAAGAGATTGCAGATATTAGTGAGTTTATTGCCAAATGCCTGCCTGTGATTAGTAAACTCTAATAAGGTCTGTGCAATGTTACCCACAAAAGCACAATTAAACTATTTGTCGCTCAAATGATTTGCGTAAAGAAAAAAAAAAAGACAAATTGAAATATTGTTAATGAACAGAAAGGGTGCTGCTGGTCGAAACTAAAACACACTATGCGAGGGAGGATCTCCACACACACATCTGTGCAATTCCAGCCTAAGGATGTGGTGCCTTGTTTATTGTTTGTCGACGCTAGTAAATAGCATTCTTCCTTGTTCTAGATTTAGAGTTTCTTTTTTCTTTTTCTTTTCCTTCTGTTCTTGGGCCGTATAACCACCTATAAAAGGCTTGATCCCATCCATTAAAGGCTCTCTCTCTCTCTTTCCTCTTGTTCCCTCTGCGCAATGACCGTCTACACACTGCTAGAAGAACAGGCCGTTCAACAAAAGCCCTCCTACAAGAAATGGGGCCTCATTGGCGCTAGCATAGCTGCGGTGGCCGTAGCTGGCTACTTTGTCTTTACTACATACCAACACACTGGAAGCGACCAGGACGCCGTGCCCGAGGTCAACACCACCATTCCAGCCAGATCCATCAACTTTACTGTGCCCACGCAAGAACAGCTCTACTTTGTGGACCTGGACAAATACACCATTGAAGACAATCTCATCCAGGCGTTCCAGAAGAACACGGCTGACCACATCAAGCAGATTACCATTGACAAACTGCTGCAACTGCACTACAAGAACCAAACAGCCGTGGCCTGGAAGGACCGCTGGCTCAGTCACTCTACCAGCAGCACAGACAAGACCACCTTTTCCTGCGACAACCAGCCGCTGCCCTACCCCATTCTTCGCCATCTGGCAAAAGAGTACTTTCCCGTCCAGAACGCAGACGACTTTTACGACGATGACGATGACACAGGCTTCAATTATACTTCCCCCACGCTGATCCTGCCATTTGCAAAGCAGCCCAGGCTGGTTCAGGGACAGGAACTCTGCATCCGCATCATGGTGCCGTACAGGAACGTCGGCAAGGACGACATCCATCGTCTGCTGTACAGACCCTACCCGCAAAACAACGCCCAGCTCTCCAGCCCGTGGTGGGACACCATGATGACCACGCTGACCGACACAGCAACCAACGCCAGCATACCAATCCACATGCAGCCCTGGCGAGAACATCGCAATCTGCGCCAACGAGCCCGAGAGCTCAACCACGTCAACAACCAGGTGCCAGAGTGGACACGGCTGAGGGAGGACGAGCTGTACGAGAGAGAGCGTATGCACATTTACGAGGCGCAGATCAACCTGCCGCACCAAGGATCTTGGGAATTGTCCAGTATGTTGGAGTTTGTTGAAGCACGTTACAATTTCGAATTTGGGCCTGTCTCACCCTACTCACCAATCCAGATACCTGTGTTCCCCACTGGCCTCGAATATATTAATATCTCCTCCTCCTCCTCCTCCAACAACAACAACAACAAGCAGCAGAAGGAGCAACCCACCAGTGATTACGACATCCTAAAGCAACATTTGGCACTGCCTCTCTGCAAAGGCTTTGATAACCCTGGACGATGGCTGCCGTTCCCTAAAAATAGCTCGCAACTGCTGCTCTCTTCAGACGAGGCCGCATTAGCCCAAGTGGCAGGTCTAACTAGAGATGGTAAATACTGGGCTCCCTATGCTTGCCGTTTGCGCCACCTCTCTTACGAGCAATTTAACCGCTGTGCCTCCAAGAAGTACGCTCGTGGCTTCAATCTGTACGGCGACTCCAACATCCGCAGATCCATCAAAAAGTTCCTGAGCCATGGCCAGTGGTGCAAGAACTGGGAACAGCACATTACCTCGCCTCTGCTGCCAGACAACGAAAAGCCCATCATCGACACCTCCAACCTGGTGCGCCGTGATGAGCCAGCAGCAGCAGTAGCCGTCGACGATGGAAACTACGCAACGCCCAAAGATTACAGATACACCGAGGAGTCGCAGACACGCAGCTGCTATTGTGAGGATTTCGGCGAGAACCATTGGAACAGGGCCTGGTTTGATCCCATGGCAAGACGGTTTGATCTCGTCTACAGCAACAATGAAACAGAGTCAGAGGCGCTGGGCATCACAGAATGGGACGACACACCTGTCAAGGGATCCACCGCTGTGCAAGTCCACAATGACAGCTTCCGCGTAAGTTCGTACAAATGGGACGGCCTCACCTACCTCAACATTCCCAACTGGGACGAGGCTGTGCCTACCAGTCCCCGCGATGTGGATGTGGCCATCTTTTCTCTCGGCAACTGGGACGCTGCCTTTGCTGAACTGGAGCCCTTTTTAAAGGACGTCGATCGTCTGATCCGCCAAATCAAGGAGTTTTACGACCTCACCAAGACCAAGGTGATCTACCGCACAGCGCAGTACTACTGCTGCCGAATCGACGTCTCTGGACGCACGCGTCAAGTGAGCGGGCCCAGAATGGAGTCGTTTGAGCAGGAGGTGCAGGCTCGATTCAAGAGCGAACTGAAGGCTGACATCTGGGACACGTACACACTGGGCGAAAGCAGAACGTGGGATGAAAAGATCATTGGCATTACATGTCCCTCCAACCATGTGCCGGCAGATCAAGTAGACATTGAAAATCAAATTTTAATGAATGGCCTCTGCAATCTTTAGACTTTTTAATAAAATTACACTATTTATATGATACACTACTACTTTATGGCTTTATTGACCATGGACAACAGGCTCTCCGTTCTCTGTCAGGGCATGATGGCCGATATCAATCAGCTTGTTGTCAGATTTGCGAACGACTGTGAATTCAATGGTATTCCACTTTTGACCTCCACGCTTGGAAACGAAATGCACTCGAGCCACCTCACCTAAGGAGCCATTTTTGTTAGTTATGCTCCACACTGCCCCTATCCAAAAGACTTACCAGTGGATCCCTTGACGTCAAATCCAATGTCAATCTTGCCCTTCAAGTGATTGACAGTACCGCTAATCCAAGGCCATGCATCTGCATAATCAACATGATCGCCTACAAGCGCAATGACACGAGGATCATAACGCACCATAAACAGAGTGCCATGGACGACACTGCTCGATAAACGCTGGTGATTTAAAGCAGCTCCCAAACCAACGGCCCAAACAACAGCACCTACACCAATGCCTGTCCACAACCAACGTCTTTTGGAGGGTGGTGGAGGCTTGGGTAATTCACGCTCGACGACGACAGTTTTGGATGCGAATGAACGGCGGCTTGTGGAGGTCAAGAGTGTGCGTGCTAAAGGACGAGCAGATGCTAATCGAGATGATAAGAATGACATTTTTATGAAAAAGATACAAAGTGGTTTAAAATGTGTTGCTTCTATACCCTTGAAGCTTCAAACATTTGGAATGGCACGATATTCCATAGGGATTCATGGTCACATTTGGACCCCAGTGTGGTCAACACTACAGGCAGCATTGGAGAGACAAAAGCTTAATTGATGTGCTCACATCAAGCGGGTATCAATGCTCTAGAACAATGTGTTTGACAAGGTTCTGTCATGTCTAGATGTTGGCAATGTTTACATCAAGGCTCCCAATGTTGCATGAGATGACTCATCTGATGAGAGCAGGCACACACTTTTAAAGCTACATCCACAGTCAAAAGAGAGGCCTTCAACCGATAAATATACACTTGCAGATTGAGAGTGGAGGCACTTTACATACATGATACATGCAACAATTTCAAAGGGTTTTTTGAATGAGGATAATACATACATCAATACTTTATTATACAAACTATACTACTAGGAAGAAACGGAAATTAAGGGAAGGACTTTACTCTAGCATCGTTCAAGGCCTTGACTTCAGGATAAACTAAAGAATTGTACAGCTGTACTAACTTTGAATCCTCTATAATTTTGCCTTCTCTAAAGTCCAATATACAACTAATCAAAAAGCGCTTTGCTTCTGATGGCTTCCTTTGCTGCTTTGGTAGGGACTCAATTTCTTTCGGCCTTCTGACTACAGTTGCTTTCCTTGGGCATTCCTTCAGCTCTAGCTCGTCCCAGTACTTTAATTGCTCGAGCTTTGTCTTCAAATTGCCCATTCTTGTGTTGCTTTCTTTTTTCTCGGCAAACATTTGCAGCAACTCTGACCATCGCTGCGTCTTCATCACATCATAGAAGTTGGGGAGATTGTCTCTACGATTGTTGGAGATGTCCACCGAGCCTAATTGAAAAGAGTAGCTAAATAAATACTCTATCCACGCATGACCGTTATCACTATCGTATACAATAAGCCTCTCACTAACTTACTCTTGTTGGTCTCATATAATCATCAAAAACTCTTGGGTGAATGGTCTCCACTCGTTCTCCAGTACGGGGGTCACGGAATTGCCGTTGGCTATCAGGAAGGGTGGTGCTACATGTAGAGATCAAGGCCTTGCATTCTGCGTTCATGGCCTCGTTGATGAAATCCCTGACACCAGGAAACATGTCGAATGAAGCTAGTCGGCGTCTGTCCTCGGCGTACCTCTTGTAATCCTTCACCGCCTCCTCGCTTTTGTAATTATCAGAATTGACCAGGAACTCCATTGCAATGTCGCAGAAATTAGCAATCGCCTCTTGATCAACCTTTTGTATCTTTGGCTTATTTGGACAAGTAAGAAATGCAGTTGGATGGAATATTGTGAATCTCTTTTTGTTTTTATCCAAAGTACAGGTCTGAAATAGCAAAAAATAATTAGCCTTGCGTTTTATCATTTCATTTAATCACATTACCTTCTTTATCAATAGGATTTGTTGATGAAGCCTGAGATGAACGGTGGTTTGTTACATCTGTCGAGTCTGAGGTTGTTGAAGCCTGAGGTGAGTAATGGTTTGTTGAAGCTTGAGTTCGAGCGAGGGTTGATTTTATTGGTATATTCTTGCTCAAATTCATCAAGGCCTTGTCTTGTAAAAGTTGCTCCAAGCAGCTGGGCTTGCAAGTATGTGTTGTTTCGTTCTTGGGCCACCTTTTGTGCAGTTATTCTTGGCTCATTGGCTTCAACTTTACGAGTGAAATCTTTGATGAACGTCGCCTTCATCTTTCTTTTCGAAAAATAGCTGTAGGCTTTTCGAATGAACTTCTTGATATTGATTGATAAGGCGACTGATCCATCAACGTTTCTTTAGGGGCGTCTTGAAATACACTACTGTATAAAGTCCAAGTCGACCGCGCACTTCTTGCTGAGGTTGTGCTTTGCTCTAAAGTTGTTGGGCAATCCTGTCTGACCATTCATCAAAAGACGCGATTCATACAATTGAACTTTTTCTAATTCGTCATCAACGAGATCTCTTATGAGACGCAGTCTTTTGCTATCAGGTTGCTCATGAATGTCTTGCACCTGTTTCCTTTTGCCCTTGCTACTAGTGACACTACATCTGCATTAGCAACACAAATGTCTATGAACGATAATATCATTTTAGACAGCTTACCACTTCAAAAGCACCTTGTTGTTTTCTGCACTTGCTAATGCAGCTTTGAAGTTTTCTTCGTGGTCTTTGCTGATAATTAAGATTGCAACATTTCTAGGCAAGAAAAATGACACTTGGTCACAAATGGTTTTATTGCAGACTACCATTGAGATATCCAGACAATGTAGTTGCTTGAATCCAATCAGCACAGTATTCGTCAGATTGGAGCTAAATACGGGGTGCTTTAGCTTTATGTGCGTAATGTTGTTGAATAGGAATTTTCCAAAGCAAGCATGATTCTTGCTGGTTTCAAAACAGCACACGTCGTGGCCAACACAGAACTTTTCGTCGATGGTAAACGCGGTTGTAAAGCATTTTGTGTTGATCTTTGATCTTGAACAAAGCAAGCTACAATCTTCTAGTCTTGACAGTTTGACTTATCAACAGGTCGAAGAAGGAAGCGCCGGTATCTCCATTTCAGCGGGAGAGCACCTTATTATCTAAAAGAGAAGATTAGATAAAGCATGTATTGTAAACCAAAGACATACTTGATATCGGTACAAGTGTGAGTGAATGAAAAGAAAGCGAAAGAAAGAGGGAGAAGAAGATAAATAAAAAACTCGTCTAAATATTCATACTCTAAAAATCAATGATACAATGAGCACAATCACGCAAGTCCTGAGACTCGCCAAAAGTACTGGACTGAAGAGCGAATCACTTTTCTATGCTATTATCCAGGACACTGGCAAGCATACCATAATAGCGATGCTATAAATCAGCTTGCTATGGCTCCAGCTAATATTGGGGTCACTATGAATGCATTCGCTTATTCCACATGCCACTTTGGCATCATTGTGGTAATCTTATGCATCATGCGAGTTGTAACCTGCTACAAAAACATTTTTTCATCGATTTTGGGTATTGCGCGCGCTTTCTGGGTAAACCTGTGCAGAAATACTCTGTGAGATTCGCATTTTTTAATAGACAAAGAACTTGGCAATGCACTGTTTCGCTAAATGATAAACTACAGACCATCAAATCAAATGTTTATATGCGCAATGTTCAGTGAGCAGCCCTCAAATGCATTCACTTTACTGTAAAATCAAAGGCTTAACTCGCTTACATCTCGCCAACAAACCGCGATCTCGGCCTCAAAACAGGTGCCATTGTGTTCTACGACCTGACATTAGTTAATGGATCACTTTTCAGCAATTTTCTGGGGATCGAGTTGATCATCGATTTTTGCGAAATTTTGCCCTGTACTAGCAAGGGAAAAAATGATGATTTTGAATGATGGAGGTTTTCACTTCGAAAATGAAGTTTTCTACTAAGGTGTTTCTATGCTCAAAATAACCGCAGAGAAGCATTGGAGCATGTAAAAGTGTCTT